>JABUQX010135008.1:0-7500 GCA_015478945.1 Trachelipus rathkii | reverse complement strand
ATTGGTTGTTATATTATGGTTTATTGATATTTACATATTATTACACAATGTAACGCGAGTGCGTTTTCCGATTTTTCTTCTTTGTTTTTATCTAGTTTTATGTAGATTCCAAATATTTTTCTCTAACCTCTTGTACAACTGTTTGTGGTCCGACGGCAGGAAGTATTTATTGGCATCCCATTTTTTTATAGAGCCATGTCACAGCAAGTACTTTTTTTTTGTTTCTTTTCTGATTTTTGCCGCTTTTTTATTCAGTTTCTATGTGTAGACTTCAAATATGTTTTTAGTTTTTCATATATTTTCCGTTTTTATATTCCCTCGGCAGGAAGTGTTGAAAGCTCACATAAAATCCAATTTCAGCTTAAAAAAAAAACATAAATATTAAATGTTTCTTCTGATTTTTTATTGTTTTTATTCAGTTTTTATAGCAGATTCCAAAGAGAGCTTAGTTTTCTAGTATTTCTACCATTTTGTGTTACGACGGTGGAATGATTTATTGGCATCTCATTTGTATGGTGGTTACCGTTACAAAAAAAAAAAAAAAAAAAAAAAAAAATTGTTTGATTTTTTTATTGTTTTTTATTCAGTTTTTTATGCAGATTCCAAATATGTTTTTAGTTTTTCTCTAGCATCGACCGTTTTTGTGTTACGACGGCAGGAAGTATTTATTGGCATCTCATTTTGTATGGTGGTTACCGTTAAAAAAAAAAATAATTTTTTTTTTGTTTCTTCTGATTTTTTTTATTGTTTTTATTCAGTGTTTTATGCAGATTCCAAATATGTTTTTAGTTTTTCTCTAGCATCAACCGTTTTTGTGTTACGATGGCAGGAAGTATTTAACCACAATACAAAATGAGAAGATGCCAATAAATACTTCCTGCCGTCGTAACACAAAAACGGTCGATGCTAGAGAAAAACTAAAATATATTTGAAATCTGCATAAAAACTGAATAAAAACAATAAAAGTCAGAAGAAACAAAAAATATTTTTTTTATTATTATTATTATTATTATTATTATTATTATTATTATTATTATTATTATTATTATTATTATTATTATTATTATTATTATTATTATTATTATATTATTATTTTTATTTTTTATTATTATTATTATTATTATTATTTATATTATTTTTATATATACTCTTACACAATATTATTTTTATTATTATTATAATATTATTTATTATTATTTAATATATTGTTAATATTATTATTGTTATTATTATTATTATTTGTTTTTTTTAATAATAATACATAATAAAACATTATTATTATTATTATTATTATTATTATTATTATTATTATTTTTATTATTATTATTATTATTATTATTTATTATTATTATTATTATTATTATTATTATTATTATTATTATTATCTCATTTATTTATTCTTTCTTATTCTATTAATGTTTTTTTTATTATAATACTAAATTATTATTATTATAATTATTAATAATGTTATTATTATTATTATTATTATTATTATTAATATTATTATTTATTATTATTGATATTATTATTAATAAAAATTTTATTATCAATATAATTATTAGTAGATTTTGTTCATTTTTGTTTCGGGATTTCCTTTTAAATTATTTTCTTATTATTATTATTATTAGTAGTAGTAGTAGTAGTAGTAGTAGTAGTAGTAGTAGTAGCAGTAGTAATTATTATTATTATTATTATTATTATTATTATTATTATTATTATTATTATTATTATTATTATTATTATTATTATTATTATTATTATTATTATTATTATTATTATTATATTATTATAATATATTATTATTATTATTATTATTATTATTATTATTATTATTATTATTATTATTATTATTATTATTATTATTATTATTATTATTATTATTATTATTATTATAGCCTTTTAAATTAGAATTATTGCATTTTATATTATTATTATTACATTTTCTATTCTTCTTCTTCTTCTTCTTCTTCTTCTTCTTCTTCTTCTTCTTCTTCTTCTTCTTCTTCTTCTTCTTCTTCTTCTTCTTTTTCTTCTTCTTCTGCTTCTTCTTTGTTTTTCTTATTATTATTATTATTATTGTTTATTTTTATTATTATTATTTTTATTATTATTATTATTATTATTATTATTATTATTATTATTATTATTATTATTATTATTATTATTATTATTATTATTATTAGTATTATTGTAACTAAAAGCTTTGCATTTTATTTCCAAGGTTCTAAAGATTTATAAAAACATTGAGTTTGTCTAAAACAGCTTTTGTAGAATAATTTACAACAGAATTAGAAGACGTATTTACAGTGATTTCCGGATGCGTTTCGTCTTTCTACTTGAGACATCTTCAAAAGGAAAGTTGTTCCTAATTAAATGAATGTCGTTTAGTTTATAGATTCAATAATTCAATCAAATAATGTCAAGTTTAGCTTATAATTCATTAAATTAGCTTACGAACAACTATTCCTCTTAAGATGTCTCAAGAATAGAGACGAAACGCGTCAGAAAATAACTGTAAACACGTCTTTTTCTTCTGATGTAAATTATTTTTTTTAAATTATTTTGAGTAAACTTAATAATGCCCAAAAATAAATCTTTAGAACTTTGCAATAAAACGCAAAGTTTTAGTAAAATCAAAGACTGAGGTTGAATTCCTATATATTATTAGGTCAAGGCCCCGAATAGCTGACATTTGTATCTAAAAAACTAGGGTAGCTACATAAAAACTGAATACATTTTTGAAATCTGCGAACATTTTAATGCAGAAAAATGAAGAAGAAATTAAATGAAGGGCGATAAAAAAAAAGTATATAATAATAAATATGATATAGTGTACGATAAGTTGCAATTGAAATACATTTTTTTGGTAAATGAATATATAAAAGAATGAATGGTGAAAAATCGATGGGCCATAGGAAGTATAGAAAAAGGATCAGGGAACTATTTTTTAGTACCAGTAATGAGCAAAGAAAGATTTTATTTACTTAACAGTTAATAACTCGTTAAGTTTTATTAAATTCTAAAACAGGAGCACACACAAATACAATTGAAGGAGAGTGGTCAAAAGTAGAATCCTAACGTAAAAAGAAGAATGAGGTCTGAACCTAACCTAACTAACCCAAAGTAATGTAACCCTAGCCTACAATCTAACCTAAATTAACCTTTATATATATATATATATATATATATATATATATATATATATATTTATAGTATATATATATATAATATATATATATATATATATATATATATATATATATATATATATATATATATATATATATATATAAAAATGAAAGCATGAATAAAAAATATGTTTTTCATTCGTAGCAAAAAATAAAAAAAATTCTAAAAGAATGATGTTTTTCATTGACAAGAAAAAAAAAAAAATTCTCGCCGCCTCGCCGCCTCGCCGCCTTGTCGCCTCGCTTTCTCGATGCACCACACTGCCAAGGGAAAGATGTTATTTACCTGTAAAAAGTTTATTTTATCTAATAAATTACTAATATTTAAGGTGCTCTTAATAATTATGAAAATATTTTTTTTTTGTTTCCTGCATTAAAATGTTCAATGAATTCAAAAATTTATTCAGTTCTTGGTAGCTATCCTAGTTTTTTAGATACAGTAGTCAGCTATTCGGGACTCTGGCCATATTATTATTATTATTATTATTATTATTATTATTATTATTATTATTATTATTATTATTATTATTATTATTATTATTATTATTATTATTATTATTATTATTTTGCCAGCGTTTAGATTAGGTGACACCTATATCTAAAAACTGCGTTACCTACATAAAACTGAATGTACATTTTTGAATTAGCGACCATTTTAATGCCGAAAGGAAAATTATTTTATTAATTATTAATAAAAACTAATTAAAATTATTAATAAATTAATAATACGGCTGAATAACATCTTACGCCTAGCATTTTGGTATTTCTGGCAGCGATACTCCTCCTCCTGCTGGCTGCGAAACAACGAGAAATTTTTTTTTTTTTTTTTTACTTTTTAATTGTGAATGAAAAACAATATTTTTTAGTCATGTTTTCTGTAATTATATATATATATATATATATATATATATATATATATATATATATATATTTATAGCAGCAGCAAAGATATATATATATATATATATATATATATATATATATATATATATATATATATATATATATATTTTATTTTTATATATATATTTATATATATATATATTAGGTTACCTTTTAGGTTAGGTTAGGTTAGAATAGGTTAATGTTAGGCTAAGTTAGGTTAGATCAGGTTAGGTAAGGCTAGGTTAGATTATGTTATGTTAGGTTAGTTTAGGTTAGGTTATGTAAGGTTAGGTTAGGTTAGGTTAGGTTAGTTAGTTAGTTTCTAGGGCGGTATAGGTTAGGTTAGTTAGGTTAGGTTAGTAAGGTTTGTTTGGTTAATAACATTTTTCTTTGGTTAGCCTGTCTAAAGCAGACATCACGTAACAAGAAAACGGCTACAGCTACACTAAAACAAATGATATATCTATAATCTGCAATAAATTTTAGAAATAGGTTTTTAATAAGAAAGTGTGAAATGTAATAAATAAGAAATTAGTTTTATTTGAAGTAAAATAACTTTTCCATATTATTTTACAATTTTAGGTAAGATTTTGTTGTCAGGAAAAGAAATATGAAGATAGCGTTACCAGACATAAGATTTTCTACTAATTAGTATTAATCTTGTTTTTTAAAGTGAAAGAATTATTAAATGAGTTAATACATTTAATACGTAATAAACAAGAATTACTTGTTTTTTTTAACAATACGAAGGGTTATTACAAAGTGAGAAAAATGTAGAAAATGTTATATATATATATATATATATATATATATATATATATATATATATATATATATATATATATATATATATATACAGAGATATATATATATATATATATATATATATCAGTCAGTCTAAAGCTGACATCATGTAACTAGAGAACGGCAACACCTACAGTAAAACAAATTACATTTTTTTTTTTTGCAATTATTCGTCGGAAATATTTAAAAAAAAAAAACAAGATTTCCCATTTAGGGGGCTCGACGAGGGGGACGAAGTCCCCTCCGTCGTCCACCGGGAGGCTGAGAGACCCCGACTCCTGCCATCTTTGCGGTTTACCCTATGGTATTCCTTTAGTTAAAGTAATACCAAAGTGTAAAGGGAAGTAAAATTATTCTTTTTTTTAACTAAAGGAATACCATATGGTAAACCGCAAAGATGTAGGAGTTGGTCTTCTCTGAACTTCGATATATTTTAGGGGACTTCTGTCCCCCCTCTCCGTCCCTGTCACACGAGCCCCTAAAAAGAAAAATAATTTTTTTAAAATATTTCCGACGAATAAATGCAAAAAAAAAAAAAAAAAAATAAATAAAAATAAAAATAAAAACAACTCCTTAAAATTTTCCGCTGATTCCAAATATATAATTTGTTTTACTGTAGGTGCTGCCGTTCTCGAGTTACATGATGTCAGCTTTAGACACTCTGACCTATAATATATATATATCAACGTAAATATATTTATATATATATATAGCAGCAGTGGTGCTATATATATATATATATGCAGTATATAAGATATATGTATATATATATAGTATATATATATATATATAGGTAGAAAGTTATAAAGTCACTTTATGATTTAAAACCAACGAACTCTACACTCACGGGCAATGCCCCCTGAATGGGGAAAAAAATAAATAAATAAATAAATAAATGAATAAATAAAATTTTCCGCTGAATCCAAATATATAATTTGTTTTACTGTAGGTGTTGCCGTTCTCTAATTGCATGATGTTCCCTTTTAACAGTCTTACCTCTTTCTTTTTTAAACAATTGTAGCCCGTCCACTCATCTGTTATTATTGTTGTTTTTGGCTTAATGTATGTCTCTATTACTTTCATTACCATTTAACTAATCCTGCTCATTACTGGTACTAAAAAACATTTACCTGATCCTCTTTCTATACTCCTATGACCAATCGACTTTTCAACATTCGTCCTCTTTTATATTTTCGTTTACCAAAAACTGTATTTCAATTGCAACTTATCGTACACTATATCATATTTATTATTATATACTTTTTTTTATCGCCCTTCATTTTATTTCTTCTTCATTTTCCTGCATTAAAATGTTCGCTGATTTCAAAAATGTATTCAGTTTTTATGTAGCTATCATAGTTTTTTAGATACAGGTGTCACCTAATCTAAACGCTGACATTATTATTATTATTATTATTATTATTATTATTATTATTATTATTATTATTATTATTATTATTATTATTATTATTATTATTATTATTATTATTATTATTATTATATCTGAAGTAATAAACTATATTAAAAGATTTAACCCAAAAAAGTTACACGAAGTTATTTCAAACTAATGTATAATACTTTTCAAAATATACATTAAAAAAAAAAGAAAAAAAAAACTCCTAAATTGGTTCGCATTCATGTATAAACCTAATCTCAATTGGTGCACACATGTTAAAGTTAAGATGTAATTAAAAGCTAATACACTAATCTTTTTTCTAATTTTCATAAAAATAAATAAAAAAGAAAACTTTTTTCAGCGAAATTCCACTTCACAGAAATTTTCAACCGCTAATTATAGCCACAACTTAGGAGGGGGGTAAGAGAAAAGGAGGGGGAGGGATTTGTATGAACTGTGTGATGTAAATGAGGATGGGGAAGGCCTCAGCTTGGGGGAGAGAGTTGGACGAATTATGAAACAATATTCTTAAACTTTTATGCAATTATTTACAACTGCTTTTAAATACTTCTTGCTAATTATGCTTACAAAACAAAAATTGCGTGAAAAACTTTCAACACAAATCCATTCATTAAATATATGGATACATTCCCCATATATATATATTAGTATAGATTATATATATATATATATAAAAAGAAAATATATATATATATATATATATATATATATATATATATATATATATATATATATATATATATATATAAGAGCAGCATAGTAGCAGCATATAAGGTTATATATATATAAACATATATATATACATATATATATATATATTATATACATATTATTATTATTATATATACATATATATATATATATATACATATATATATATATATTAGTTATTATATATATACATATATATTATTATATTGTTGAAAGATATATATATTATTGGTTGGTTATTATTATCTATTATATTATATATATTGGTGTTGTTATTATTATTATATTATTATTATAAGGTTGTTATTATTGAAGATAGCATATTATATACATATTATTATTATATTATTACATATACATACACATACATTAAGGCTTATACAGCCCCATTTAGTTTACCCAGGTAAACATCCATTCACAATCAGGGACACATTCACACATTACACACCCATACTAACATAATTGTCCTGAACACTGTGAGTGCACTTGACTGGC
>JABUQX010135007.1:12500-17167 GCA_015478945.1 Trachelipus rathkii | reverse complement strand
TCAAAAATAATCTTGGGTTCCTTTCAAAATATTTTGGGTTTCTCAACATAATAATTAGGTTGCCTCTCATAGGTTCAAATGGTCACAATAAAGGTCAAGTCCCAATACAAGGTTAATAAGGCCCATAAATAAGGTAAGGTCAGGTAAAAAATTCGAGTCTCAATAAGGTGCGGTCAGTAAAAAGGTCAAAAAGGCGCGGTCACTTTTGGGCCTTTACTACTCAAAATTACTCTTCACTACTTTACTATGTACTTTGTGAAAGGCTTAATGTCTTGCATCTACAATTGGATGAATTTTTTGAATTTGAGTGATTATGATGATATCTATTCTTTATTCTTATAGGAGTTATTATATTATTAATTTAAAACAGGGTTCATACAGCGGGAGCCTTTCTTTATTCAGCCTGATTAAATTGATGGTATCTACTTTTTCAATTATTATTTTATTCTTTTATACATTTAGTGCTAGTTAAAAGATATCTTCTTGTGAAATTATTGTCATATCATGGTTAAATTAAAGCTATAGTTAAGTAAATCTTCGTTAATACTTATTACTATTGGAATAAATGGAAATGGTAACATATATTTCTGAGTAGCTAAATGCATCGCAACATGATCCAGAGTTGTTATATATATTATATTCTTGTGTCACTTTATTAGTCCTCTTTAAGATATGTATTTAATCAATTTTTCTATTCCATAAAATCTAAGAATTATATTTGGGTGTCCACAGAGTTTATAATATTATATATTTAAACTGACTATATTATTCGGTGTCGTACAGGAATTGCTCCAGGTTGACAGATTTTTCCACTCGTAGCTCTGCCGTAGCATGAACGGCGCGAGCGCAATCGTTACTATCTTTCACTCGTGTAGGTGTTATTATTAACTATACATATACTAAATTAAAGTATCGTATTGGCACCTCTAAAAAAACATAGTATCGATCACGTGATATTCCGGTATCTGGTATCTAGGTTATCTCGTATTCTCATAAGTAGCCCTCTTTTTTATGTGTATTCGTTTACATTCTATATATATTATATATATATTATATTTTTTAATTATAGTATATATATATCTATTTATTATATATATATTATAATTATATATAGTAATTACAATACTTTTATACTTATATATATATTTATTAGTTATTAAATATATCATTTATATTAATATTTATATATCATATATAATATATATTATATATATATATTAATATATATATATATATATTAACACATATATATATACAAAATATTTATTATATATATAATATATATATTAATATATACTTATTATTTATATATATATATATATATATATATATATATATAATATATATATATATATTATATATATATATATATATATATATATATATATATATATATATATATATATAATCATCGTCACCACCCACCATCTTTCCCCATACTGGGGGAAGGTGCATCACATGTACCGGAAACATAAAAGTTGTAGAAGAACATGACGCCAGTCGAAAAGAAATCCCAGCCCCATTTATAACCTTAAGTGAGAACTTGTCGCAGTCAGAAAAATCCACCCCATGGCTTCACGGGAGTGCGAGGACCCTCACTATGGCATCTAGTCAATGTAGGATTCACCCCTTGGCCCAGTTTGGCCACAACCATATTCCCTTAAAAAAAACCGCCATTCACTCCTATTATGTACCCTTCTTCTAGCCTTTGCCTAACTCATATTCCTCTTCTCCGAGCATTCCTTTACTGATTCATTCCACTTTTCTTCGGTCTGCCGCCTGTTCGATTCCCCCAGCTCACTCGCCACTAATATCCGCTTATCTAACCGACTTATCATTCATCATTTCGCCTTACCAAACCATCTCAATGTATTTTCATTTCTTTTCTCATTTACTCCTTTCTTCACACCCCACAACTCCCAAAGGCTTTTTAATTCCTCATTTTTTCAATTCTTCTCACACCTAAAACGCCCTTAAGATTGTCCATCTGAACACATTGCACTTTAGATCTATATCTCTTATTCCAGAACATAGTTCCACTACTATACATTAACACAGATAACAACATACCCTAGCGCACACAAGACTTAGTCCCTTTACATCCACCAAGGATTTAATTTCACCACCCACCATCCTACCATTCACAACTTTCCTATTACACTCTGCATCATTCGTTCCCTTTTCATCCAACATATATCTTAAATTTTTAATTTCAGACACTTGTTCCAGTTGCTCACCATCCAACATAACTTCACACCGAGGACTGTCCTCACTCACAACCATAAACGTACTCTTATCTACGTTTACTTTCAAACCCCTCCTTTTACACACCCTGATTAATCCATCTACCAATTCTCTCAAACCCTCTTCAGATTCCCACACACATACACAAAAATCATCCGCATATAATAGGTCGGGCACCCTCCACTCTCTTCCATTCTCCATCACCTTCTTCACTTCACAGCACACCGCAACTCTAATTCTTTTATAAATCCTATCCATATACAAATGTGACCAACCAAAGGAGACATAACACCATCCCTGCCTAACTCCGCTATTAATATTAAACCAATCACTTTCAACCATTTATTCTTATACACGCTTCACTATCGTTATGCATACTTTTGATTTCATTCAGAAACCTACCAACAACACCACATATAACATATATCACTAGCACCTGCCATAGAGCTTCCCCATTAATCCTATCATACTCCTGCTGCAAATCCATAAAATCTAATGCCAATTTTATTCTTCTTGTCTCCTCATTTTCTAATATTGTTTCAATGTAAAGATTTGACCCACACATCCTCTACCACTTCTAAACGTACCTTGTTATTAACCAATCAGTCCCTCAGTCACTCGACGCACTCTTTCGACCAAAATACCAGCATATATCTTCCCACCTCTAAAATGATATATATATATATATATATATATATATAATATATATATATATATTATATATATATATATATAAGTATATATATATATATATAGTTATATATATATAATATATATATATATATATATATATATATATATATATATATAAAATACATATTGTTATATATATCAAGGTTGTTAGGTTTACCACCAAAGGTTATTTTTGGGGCAAAACCAATTAGAAAAAACATTGTTTTGGTTCTTACGTTTATTTTATGGTGTGCTTTTTCTAATAAAAAGTAAATAAAAAAGTTCTCTCTTCTCTCTCTCTCATCTCTCTCTCTCTCTCTCTCTTCTCTCTCTTTCTCTTCTCTCTTCTCTCTCTCTCTCGTCTCTCTCTCTCTCTTCTCTCTCTCTCTCTCTCTCTCTCTCTTTATCTCTCTCCCTCCTCTCTCCTCTTTTTCTCTCTCTCTCTCAGTTCTTTTCAATTTCTCATCTCCTCTCTCTATACTATATATATATAATATATATTATATATATTATCTAATATATATATTATATTATATATTATATAATATATATATATATACTATATATATTATATATATATATATATATAGTATATAATATATATATAATATATATATATATTAAATAAACGAGGTAATGGTAACTCAATTTAAAAACTCCTTGTTACATCAAAATAAGGTAACAATAATAAAAAATTAATAACTTTAATAATATTTTTTAGTTAGAAATTGCTGTTGAGATGTTATCGCCTTTACTCATATCGTAGTTAGAAGCAACATCATTATAAGATCCTCCTTTAGGGAACTATAACATAATTCTCGACAGGGAAAATGGTCGACAACGCAAATTTCAGAATTTTCAGAAAGGTGTCAAAAAACGTCATGCATTTGGTCAGACAGGATTTTGGTGACAGCATTTGGGGGTCGACAAACATTTCCATTAATGTGTCCAATCGGTCGACACATTAAATAATCGATTAAATAATCGATAATTAATCGATTGATTAATCATTAAATAAATTTTCAGAAGGTGTCAAAAACGTCGACAGGATATATATAGTATATATATATATTATATATATATATATATATATTTATATATATATATATAGTTATTATAGATATAAATATTATATATGTGTATATTAGTCTTATTACTATATATATATATATATACAATTTATTATTTAGAATAAAAGTATATATAATTATATATCTATATATATATGTAGTATAGTTTATATATATATAGTATATATATATACAGGCCAAATAGGGGGCTCGAGCCGACGGGGAAACAGAAGGGGGGAACGATTTCCATACCCGTAGGGGCGAGGGGCGGAGGAACCCCCGCGAACCCCACCAAAAAACCAAAGAGCGGGGGTTCCGGAGAGACCCTCCCCCGGAGGGGGGAATGTATGTCCAACCCCGTAGTTCCCGGAAGGCCCGAGAGACCGCCCGACTCCTACCATCGGGGAGGTATACCCTTGGGGTATTACTCTTTAGTTTAAAAAAAAAAAAAAAAAAAAAAAAAAAAAAAAAAAAAAAAAAAAAAAAAAAAAATATAAAAAAAAAAAAAAAAAAAAAAAAAAAAAGAAAAAAAAAAAAAAATTTTAATATCAAAATTGTCTTTTCACATTTTTTTTTAAAAAAAATGTGCAAAATGTAGTTTTTATTGGGCGTCGACAATCTTTTTGTCGACTATTTGACCTGTATTCGACCATTTTACCTGTCGACAATTATGTCCTAGCT
>JABUQX010135007.1:0-7500 GCA_015478945.1 Trachelipus rathkii | reverse complement strand
TGGTTATATATATATACGGTACTATATATATATATTATATATATATATATATATATATATATAGTATATATATATATATATAATATATAAATACATTTACAAATATATATAAATATTATATAAAATTATTTTTTATAATTTTTGAACATTTTAATAATATAATTAAAATTTTAATAAATTTATCTTTTTTAATAATAGTATATATATATATATATATATAATATATATATATATATATATATATATATATATATATATATATATATATATATATATATATATATATATATATATATATATAATATATATATAGTATATTTACCTATATGTTAATATATACGAACCTGCGTGATAACAAATGTCATTGTAAAGTACTACAACCACTATAGCAGTACTTTTGAAAGAAAGCATCAATCCTCTCCTTTGTCTTCTGCGAAACATTATTATAATATATTTTTTCAGTACCATAATGGATGCATGTTGATAACTTACTTAAAAGTTCTGTTTCTATGGAAAAAGTATGGCCAAATTTGACAGTCTGCCCTGGCTCATCGATGCTTCGGAGTAGAATGTTCTTATACGCATTTAGGAAAGAAAAAACTCCTTAATTACAAACAAGAATCTAGCCGTTTGTTGTGAGAATATATAGAGCGTATCAGACTAAATTAGAGGAATTCAGGAAACCTTAGTCTTGTCAAATCATTCTCTACGTTTGTTTTTAAAAATAGCTTTGAATGTTCCTAGTTCACCGAAAGTAGTAAAAAAGTCCATTAAGACATAAGCCGTTTGTCTTAGGGTCATCAAGTCAACAGGGTAATGTCATTAACGTAAAAATGATCCTTGTCTAAAGAAAATCATATTGCCTATTAAAGTTAATTCTAAGGCTTCATTTAGGAAACTTGTTATATTGGAAGCTAGAGAAATATTTTGCTGCGGTGGATTCCCTAATCTTTGTAAGTCGGAACTTATGCGTGCCGATAAATTTGAGAATCTTTCCCTCACCTGCTTGTTGATATTATTATTATTGTCATATTATTATTATTATAATGGCTTGACAAATACTGATTCTCTCTCTCTCTCTCTCTCTCTCTCTCTCTCTCTCTCGTCTCTCTCTCTCTCTATATAAGAATTAATATAGTATATCACATAATATTATATTACTATATATTAGTATAATATGTAAAATAAATACTATAACCTATATATATATATATATATATATATATATTATATATAATATATATATATAATATTAATATATGTATATTTATATTATCAGAGTATATATGGCCAAGATAAAAGAAGGCCCACCTGTGTGCCCTTATTAAAATTGTATTTTTTTATGAGTATGTTAATTAATTTGTATAATATTTGTAGGTAAGCTGGAATAAGTGTCTATGAAATCTGTAACGCTAGGGCGGCCTCTCGAGCTAAATTTAGTCTTCTAATCATAAAGCTAAGCGACGTTTCAGTTAGGTCATTATAAAAAGCTTATGTGAGTTAAGAGGTCTGTGTCTTGTAAAATGCCTAATTTGTCAAGTCCATTAAATCAAAGCGCAAGTGATTTAATTATATATTTGAAACTCATTTTGGATTGTATATCGCCCTTTAAACGAAAAATGTATTCACGATAAAATACCCAGAACCAGCTGTTTTTCCTTGGCAAAGTGTGGTTGTAGCCAGAAAATTGTATTATTTTAAATTTCGAGCAAAAACAGGTTCGGTCGCTAACGCCAAACGTAACCGTGAAAAGAAAGTTTGTTCGGCGCAAAATAATTGCACGGTGTGCCAAGGAGACGTATGGTTAGAAGTCACACAGAAAAGTTCTAACTAGACGTTCTTATCCCGTAGAACTAAACATCAAACGTACGAAACGTCATTGTGCCTCAGATAAATCATTGTTGAAGCTGCTACATATGCAACCAATACAAAGTAAGATTTATGCATGCATTAGAACCTACGGATTACGCCAAGCAACGACATCCCGACTTACCTGCGAATGGGTTACTGCAGAATGTTGACAGAATTTTTAAATGTGGATCCACATCTTTACGTTAATCTGTCGTCTGTCGAAGCATGGTTCGCTATAAGCGGGTACGTTAACTATCAAAACACTATCGCTGATTGTTCAACAGGAATTAATCCCAGGGAACGCTTTGAGGTGTCTCTGCATGATTTGAAAGTAGGCGTGTGGTGTGCAGAGTTTCAGGAAGAGAAAACGGAGTGATAAAGCCCCATTTTCTTAACAACACCGCGAACTCAAGCAGAGTGTATTGTAAGGGAAATTATTGCAACCATTCATTAGCACAGCTAACGGACCCGGAAGAACGTGAGTTATGCGTTATCATGCAATTGTGGACGCTAGCGAAGGTCCGCACACGTTCACGGTTTTCAAATGAGCATATTGGTCCATGAAGTTTTTGAGAAGAGAAAGTACAGTTTCCGCAGATGTGATTGGCCTCCAAGAATACAGTCTTCTCTTATTCTTGTTCTACGTTTTGAATTTTTATTGTGGTGGTAAATTTATAGATGATCGGTCTACATAGAAAACAACACACAAGCAATACCACTGAAGAGGAGTTGAAACAAACATTTCGCAATGCGATACGGAAATCACACCACAAGAATTGGCAAACGTTCCAGAAACCATGATTGAAAGAGGTCTTTCATTTGATGTATCCCAGTTACAAAGAGTGACTGTTTCAGCATCCTACCTATGAATGTTCGTTACCTTTTTAATCATGAATATAATAATTTTCAATATTCATGTGATTGTGTATATACATATATAATATGAGGTTAATTGTCGTGCATGTGAGTTTATGAGACTGTGGGCCATCTTTTATATCTATAGAGACCACCTCAACATAATAATAATATTATAATATTGTATATAAAAATTATATCTATCATATATATAATAATAAATATATAATAATAACTAATATATATATCATATAAATATATTAATATAAAATAAATATGAACACTATATACTCATATATAAGATACTATATAGTAAATAACATAAATTATAATATATAAATATTATAATTATTACATATATTATACTTTACTATTATATAGTATAGCTATATGCCTTTATTTCATTCCATAACTAAACTTTGCCAGACATTTAACATATATATATATATATAATATATATAATATATATATATATATATATAGAAATAACACTTAATATATTATTATTTATATTTATAATATATATAGTATATATATATTCATATATAATATAAATGTATATATATATTATAAGTAAATAATAATTAATAAATAATAATAAGTAATAATAAATAATAATAATAATAATATAATAAATAAATAATAATAATTAATTTACATAATAATAATAATAATCAGAGTGAATAAATATTATTAAAAATAATAAAATAATAATAACTTTACCTCCAATAATAAAATATATCTATAAGGTTAATTTTATTATCTCTTAAAAAAAATAATTTTCTTTCTCAATATTATTATTTTCGCATTATTTTTATGCAAAACTGGCAACTCATAACAATATTAAATTTTATACGAAGAATGATGTGTTTGCCAATTTAAATGTTTTGGGAGGAGTCATTTTTATGACGTTGATTAGGATAATATCGAATGTGAGGGCCTTGTGGAAAAATCCCTCAAAATAGACATATAAATAAAGAATACAGGTCCTTTTACGTTTGCCTCTATGACAATCAGGAGTTTCTAAAAAGCTTTCGGTAAGTTTTAATCCGAAAATATTAGTGCCTCTACGAGAGAGCAACAATCGATAAACTTCCTCCAGTCAATGATCCTTATGAAAAATAAGTGTATTCAGAAGGGAAATAAAATGGATATTTAATGTAAAATTTAGCGACATCGTGTGTGTAACATTTTACAACGATTATTTTTAATAGTAATAAATAGTAATGTGAATTATTTTATCTCATCATTAGTTTGCTTTATTTTTTTACAGGAGTGCCCGGGCCTCCTGTGCATTTCCAGTCTGTAAAACCGCGCGCTGAATTTATTAAAGTTATTATATATTATTATATATTATATGTATTATATAATATAATAAAAACAATGGTATATATATATTCACCTATAATATATACTTAAAATAATATATATATATGTATGATAGTATATAAATATATAATTTATATTATATATTATATAATATATATAATATATATATATTGGTCAGCGTTTATATATCCGTGCATATTATATCGTGTAAAACTATTTAATGCTACTCAGGTAAAACGGAATTACATTGGTTGGTATGCTGGTGATAAAACACCAATTCTTAAGTACGGAAAAATGTAAAAAAAAAAACAAAAAAAAAAAAAAAAAAAAAAAAAATATAATTAAATTATATCTCAAAAACTACAAGAGCTACAGCGAGAAAGAAATAACAAAATTTTTGGAATCCTGGTAATTAACTTTCACATAGGAAAGGTAATATAAATAAATAAAAAATAAAATAAAACATTAGTGTTAATATTATAGTGAATTAGATTTAAAAGGCCCTATTTAGAGACCTTTTAATGGTTCTCGTTTTTAAAATAAAGTGAGTAATCTCGGCTTAAAATAATAGCCTTTCTAGTATAAATTTTGCTTTTTTTTTTCACCTAATGAATACCCAAGGGAACCAAATATATCGACCACCAGATACAGCATGTGCATTCGGCGGTTCTCCTCGTGTTCCTCTCGGGAACTTACGGGCCCCTAGGACTAATTTTTTTGACCCAACACTCCGGGAAAGTTGTCGTCCGGAACCCCCGCTCTTTGGTATTGTGAGTGTCGCCGTCAGGGGGCTTCCTCGCACCCTCCCCTACGGGGAAGATATTGGGAAAAACAGTCTCCCCCCCCTGTCGTCCCCGGTCGTGCTCGAGCCCCCTAGTGCTGCCGCTATAAAGTGCATTTTTTCCTATGTGAAATTTTACTCAGGATTCCAAAAAAATAGTATTCCTTTTCGCTGCTAGCTATTGATAGTTTTTGAGACTATAATTTTTTTATTTTTTTTTTTTTTATTTTTTTTAATACAAATTTTCAATACCGTACTAGCGAATTGGACCAGCATTCCACCAATGTATTCCGTTTTACTTGTAGCATTAATAGTTTTAAGATAGTTATATTGACGGATATTACTAAACGCTGGCACAAATACTCGTAATAATATATTATATAATACATATAAAAGATAATATATATTTTAAATCAGAAATAAATAATTTATATAGTATTAATATATATGTTAATTATCTTCAAATAGTATGAATATATATATATAAAATATTATTTATATATATATATAAGTAGTTTTATATAGTATATAAATAATAATAAAATATATATTCTATATAATATATGATTAATATATATATACTTTTATATATATATATATAAATAATATATATATAGATGATTTCCCTATATAATAAATTATAGTATATTATGTAATAATTATATAGTTATGAATATTATATAATATATAATTTATAAGATAATATAATAATATATGATATATATAATAGACGTAATATTATTATGATATATATTAAGTAATAAGTTATATATATTTATTAAATTATATTTTAATTTTATATATATATATATATATTAAAATAACTAATAGATATATAATATATATTTATATAGTTTATATATTATCAATCACCAATTCCCCGCACACTAATGAAAAGTGAATACATTAAATAATAAAATTTACCTAAGTATTTTATAATAGATATTAATACATGATAATTTAGTGTTAGAACATGTTTGTTATTATAGTGTGCAAAAGTTAATAATATGTGTATCTCACAGCATGACTTAAATATTGACAGGAGAGGTTTTAAATAAATTGGATTAGACAATGAACTTGATATATTAAGTTATATCTTTCACTTTATGTAAAGTAAGAATATAAAGTTATTTGTTTTCAGAGTATCTTTTAAGCTATAATTATCGTTATCAACTAAAAATTAATAAACTGAATGATGGACCTATACAAAAAAACCAGTGGTTTTCATAAATTATAAGATACAATATATATACTACTATATAAAATATATAATAACTATATATATATATAATTATATTAATATAAATATAAATATTATCTAGCTGTTATAGTTATTTATATATAATATCATGTACTTTATTATATATATTATATATTGTAATATAATATTTATATATATATATATATGTACTAATTCTAGTTTGTATCATATAATTAAATGATAAATATATAATATACTATAACTTATATATATAAGTTATTATTTTTATTACAAATATATAAATAGTACTTATATAGTAGATTTTTAATATTAATAATACTTTTAATAAAAAAATATAATTAATTTATATTTTAATTATAAATTAAAATAAATAATAACAATATAAATAATTATTAGTTATATATATATATATAATAAGAGATATATATAATATTATATATACTCCCAATTATTATATAAATAATACTGACGATATTATATTATATAAGTAATATATATATAGTATATATATATTATATGTATATATTATTATTATAGAAATAGTTTAAATAAATGATAATGTAATAATCTAATATACTCTATATATATATATATATATATATTATATACTATATATATATATCATATATATAAAGAGCCAGACCCCATGGCCCCATACCCTCTCTTCATTCCTTTAAGTGCCAGCCCATATTAGCCAAAATTCCACCCCAGAACTTCACAACACTGTGTCAGACCCTCACTAGAGTTTCTCGACAATGTTATTGTTCATCTTCTGGGTCAGCCCCAAAATCATGCCCCCTCATAAAATCCCACCATTCACTCCTATTATGCAGGTTTCCTCTAACTTGAACCAAATTCACATTCCTTTCCTTCAGACACTCCTTTACTGACTCAATCTATTTTTTCATAGGTCTCCCTGTAGGTCGATTCTCAACAAACTCACCTCTATGCAATCGCTTAACAAACCGACTCTCATCCATGCTTTCTATATGATCAAACCATCTTATTACATCCTCATTTATTCTCTCATTTACGCCTTTTTTTCATACCACACAGCTCTCTGACACGTTTATTCCTCATTTATCCCTTGTTCTCACACCTAATACGATCCTAAGATTGTCTGTCTGAACAGACTTCATCTTCGATTTATACCTATTATTCCACACCTTAGTTTCGCTGATGTATATTTACACCGGCAACAATATGTCCTAATGCAAAACCTTAGCGCACTCAAAACCTAGCTATTTTGCATTCACTAAAGATTTAACTGCACCAGCCTTCTTACTACTAATCACAACTTTCCCTCTACACTTTGCATAATTCTCTTCCTTTTTATATTATAACATTATAGCGTAAGTTATTTAACTCAAATACCGTGTTCACAGTTTCTCACAATCACAACAAATACATCATCAAACCTCCTCACCCACCACCATCGTCCTAACTATCTCTACAACTAATA
>JABUQX010135006.1:0-17559 GCA_015478945.1 Trachelipus rathkii | reverse complement strand
CGAGGTGCTTTGGCTTCTAATGGAAGGTTCTGAGTAGATTTGACATTGAAAAAATGCATGTTTCTAACTTTATAACAGGAAAATGAGCTACCTGATGAAGACCTATTATTGACAAAACTGGCATATTGATTTGGCATTGTTTTTTTATCCATCGCCAGGAAACTACTCTCGAAAGATAAAACCCATTCCACAAAAACAGATATTTCCTGGTTTATTATTATTAGCATCAGTCATTTAAAATAAAATTAAAACTTTCATCTAATATAAAGGATTTGAGTCAATTTCCACACCTGAACAAGCAGAGTGAAACTTATCTCGGTAATACTTTTATCACACTTCAAACATGCTTATATGGCACAGGTCATTGAAAGCGTTTTCCATGATTTGCTAAGAAGAAACTGCATGCTCGCATTTGTAATAAACCCATTTTCACTTAGTGAAAAAACGTAATTCAGATGCCTATTAATACTAAACACTATATTTTAAACACAAATTCATTATATTTCAAATTTGATAAGCTCTTCCAGATAAAAAAAAGCTTAAGACATTATTAATTCATATGAGCTTGTTACCCTGTGAGATTCATAGCTAACAAATTGCAAAAAGTACTATGTCTTTTTAAATGACATAAGATAGTGACACAGCATTTTCATCATGGAAATTGATTAAACCAAGAGCAAGGGTCGAGACATAAGTGATTCAATGAAAATGTCTCTGCTGCTCTCAGTAAAAATTACACCAACAATGAAGACTAGGCGAATTCAATCCAAATTTCAAAAGTCCCATTAATGCCGAGTAATGTTAATGTGCTGTAATTGGTATTGTTTTACATAAAATAATTTAAAATTAATCATTTAAATTTTAATTATGACTATTATGAGTTGTACGGCGCATCTGAACTTCTGTTGAAAACATTGGCCGCATGGTATGCCAAAAGGTTCACCCCTTGATCTGGGTTATGTTATACTTTAATTAAATTGGGGGTCTGGTTTTAGTTGAGTAAACCCAGGCAACCCTCCCCGGGCCCGGACAGTGACCCCTGTGTTCTCTTCGTGGTTTTCCATTTCCACCTACGTTCCTCCTACAGAGGAATCCACACTCGTTCCTTATTTCATTACGCTATTATAAATAACTCTCTTGGCCAAATACGACCATCCCATTACCTGTAATTTAGAAACAATTAATTAGATACAGTCTAATTGTTGCAGGGATACTCTCGACGGCAAAGCGCTTTTATCAAACGAAAGTGCGCTAACCTCCTTGGTTTCTTCTATGACAAACTTTCGTGCTCTTGCCAAACATCAACAACTCTGTATCTACCTTTCCTCCTTTATTCGATCTGATGGTTCTGTTGCTAATCTCCAACTGAAGAAGCCAATCTCTTCGGCCCTATTTTCCTCTAACTCATCCTTGGACGATTCTGGCATTCCTCTTCCTCCTCTATCTCTTCTCAGGTGTCCTATGCTGCCTGAGATTACATTTGATCTGTGCATGGAGGCCTGAAATCTATGACGTTAGGAAGGCGGGTTGGCCCAGATGATTCCTCCCCGAGTTTGAAGGGAGTGTGCTTCCGGCTAGCCCCTCCTCTCGTTCAACTATATTCCAAATGCCTCAATACTAACACCAGTGTTGAGGCGATATGTCAACCTATTCCGGAAAAAGGGAAGCCGCTCTGATCCTTCTAACTATCGCCCATATAGCTCTCACCTGTACTATCTAAATCTTTTGAAACCCTTTCTCAACTTCCACTTCTTAGAATCTGGAATCTAATTCCCTTCTTTCCGATCGCCAGACGGCTTCGGCGCCGAGGCTCTACTGGCGAGATACTTCCTATCTAAACGACTTTTATGGTTTATCCACCCTTGTAGGACACTACGGGAACTTGCGTGGGCGCTTACATACCCAAAGCATTTGACCGGGTAGGACGCGTCACCGCTTTCAGCTCCCCTTTGGATTTCCTCCCTGCTTACTTATGTACTTTCATCAAATTGTCATATCGGCTGTGTTGATGGGCGACTTCTTCTCCTTTTCTGTCATTGTGGTGTTCCTCAGGGTTCTGTCTTATCTCCTACTTTATTTTGTTGTCGATTAAGGATGCTTCTCTATTATTTCATCACATAGTCACTCATATGCCGACGACTCGACCTCTTCTCAACCTCATTCAATTACTGCTCCTTCTTTACTTTAGAATTGCTCTCGTCTTAATCTTTCATTTCATTCTCGTGATTGGATATCCTTGTGGGGTCGACTCCAACTATGTGAAATTACATTCTTAAAAAACCCAACTTCTTCAAAAAATCGCCCTCTCTAAGACACCTTCTTACTTTCCTTATATTTTTCGACGTTCTCTCGTCTCTCCGCGTGACATATAAACATCCTTGGGCTTAACATAAACAAAAAAAGTTTGGAAACCTCACATCACAGTTACTAGGGCGGCCTAAGAGAAACTGGGAGTTCTGTTTTAGAGCGCGAGATTTTTCCTCTCACAGTTAATCCATTATACAAGGGTCTATCCCCATTAATGGAACTGCTCTCAATCTGGGCGGGGGGGGGGGGCTCAGGTTTCATCCGGCTTTTGGATAGGGTCGATAGGTTAAAGGCTAAAAAGACTTATAAACTGTCCTGTACTTCTAGTTCACTTGACCCTCTATCTTTTTCCGGCGCGATGTTGGTGGTTTATCTCTTTTCTACTAGTACGGGCGCAGTGCTCGCTATGAACTTTCGAACTCCGTGCCACCTCCTTTAGACGCCTCGTAGCACAAGGGTGCTGTGTCGACACATGGTTTTGTGTTCATGATAGCAACGCTAGACTATTCGTGCGGGCTCCTTCTTTCCTGCCACCTCTGTTTTGGATTCTTTCCAGTCTCTGTGTTCCATCAATTTATCACCCTCACTTAAGCCGCGTTCTCATCTGCATTCCTTAGTGAATTTGCTTGAGTTAACACCCCTCCTTGAATAGTGCTATGCCCGGTGAGCGGTGGAAAACAAAAAAAAAAAAAAAAAAAAAAAAAATATTAGATAAAAGCATAGACAAAGTAAAACATATACATAGCTTTATACAGAAAAAGACAATCAGTCCATGCAAAGCGTTCCACGCAACAAGTGCACAAACCAGTTGCAGCAACATGCTGAAACATAAAAACATCTATATATATTATTACTATATATAAATTATATATATATATATATATATATTAATTTATTATATATAATATATATTATAGACATATATATATATTATACTACATATATTATATATATATATTTTTCTTTCTTCACTTCCTCTTTGCTCAAGATGGGGTAAGTGCGTGTACCAAGCACGGACAGAAAAGCAAGTAGGGAACATGAAAACGCGAAAAGAAAGCCCAGCCTATACGCCCCCGCTGTACCTTAATAAGTGAACTCGCGTCACAACAGAAATCCACCCTGAGCTTCATGGGACCGGACGGACCCTCACTATGTAAATCGTCAATGTAAGGTTTCATGTGCCAGGTGGGCCACAACCATGCCCCCATACAAACCCCCGCCATTCACACTTTTCTGCTCTGCCACTCACATTTCTTCCTTCAGACATTCGTCCGCCGATCCACTTCTTCGTTCTCCCACCGGTCGGTATCCCACACTCACCCTTACATCCAGCTTACACAACCGACTATCATTATCCTTTCCACATGACAAACCATCTCAACATTCTTTCATTTATTCTCTTCCTACCCCTTTCTTCACACACACAACTCTCTAATAAGTCATATCCTCATTTATAATTTCTTTCACAGCTCACCTAGCATGCTCCAAAGATTGTCCCATCTGAACACACTTGAACTTTAGATCGTATACTCTTATCCAGACCTAGTCTCAACCATACAATAACACATGGTAACAACTACCCTCATGTAAGACCCAGCGCACCCAAACTTAGTCCTTTTAATTCACCAACATTTATCTGCACCAAGCAACCTTCCTGCCGATTTCACAACCTTTCCTACTACATTCGATCATCCGTTCCTTCTAACCCAACACATACCCTAACTTTAAACTCAGAACACTTGCTCCAGCTGCTCATACCAGTCTATAACTACACCATGAGGACGTCTCACTCCACAACCAGTAAACCTACTCTATATCTGACGTTACTACGCACCCCTTCCTTTCACAACCCCAGTCTCGCACCAATCTCTCAACACTCTCAGTTCGCACACATACCAAATCATCCGCATATATAGTAGGGCACCTTCCCACTCATCTCCATTCTCATCATTCTAACACATTTTCTGCCCATCCACATCCGAATTCTGTTCATAACCCTCCTATACCAATGAATAAACCAAGAACATAACACCCCTGTCCACTCCCCATTAATCCAGTAAACCAATCACCATTACACCATTTATTTTGACACACGCTTCACTTCTCATACTTGATTCCATCAGAGCTACCACCAACACCATAATCACTATCCTTCATAAAGCTTCCCCTAAACTCTATCATACGCTGTGAAATCCAGTAAAACCTAAATATATTTATTCTTCTCCCTCATTTCTCAATCTTTGTTGTATAATAATATATATATTATAATTATTATTATATTATATATATGTATATTATAATATATATATTCTATATATATATATTATAGTATAAATTAGTATATAAATTAATTAATATATTAATATATTTATGGTCGGCCGAGCACTTGATTTTTGAGCACCGCACCACCTTCGCACCGGGAGTCATGCACCAGCACCGCAAGACCCATCATCTCCACACCCTGCACCAACCTCACCGCTCTTTGCACATCCGACCGGACCGGCACCGCACCAAAATGTTGCGGCGCCACAGCAAGCGCACCGACAAATATATATATTAGATTATATAAATCTATATATATATATTATTTATAAAATAATATATATATATAATAGATATATTATATATATATTTAATATATATATATTATTATATTATATATTATATATATATAATAATATATATAATATATATATATATATATATATTAGGATGTAACCGATACCAGAAAAGGCCGAACCATACTCTATTTTTTTAGTGCAGATACCGATACCTCATCTTTCAATTATATAAATAAATACACATAACTAAATAGAACACTTGCTGAACGCAGCATCGAGATCATTCCAGTAAACAATCTTAGTCATTTATATTTCATAGTTTGGTGTGCCCAGTTATATTTATTTATCTAAAGAAAATATATCTTTAGGAATAATAGATTGGCAATAATATTACTAACTTAGTTTTATATCAAAAAAATTCCATTCCATTTTCAGTAGTAGTTAACAGAAGTTAAGCTAGCTCTCTGTATGTTTTTAACATGATTCATCTACAGAAGATCTTTAATAGCCTTCAATAAAGATCAAAAATAATGAAAGAGACGACAATTAAATCAGACCTATAACGATAAAATCAAATAAAGAACGGCTGTAGACTCATAACATGAGAAAATATAGTCCTTTAAGATAAGATAGAGATCATTCGAATACTCAAATTCCAAGAATTTACAATTATTGATTGCAGAACCGTTAAGCGTTATTCGACTAATCATATCGAGAGCCTGTTCCCTTTTTGGGTGTTTACATTGATTTTTAAAAAACCTACATTTATTTTTACATAACGCTCGCTCTCGACTATGGATGCACTGGTTTTAGATAATTAATTTGCCTGCAACAAGCTAGATTGAATAATGAAAACCTGTGGCCCAGTTGCAGCCACCGCGATGAAAGATCTCTTCGGTAGACAGACCCATGCTTTTCGGGAGACCTGCATCTCCTCTTTCACGATTGAAATTTGAATATTCTTCTCCTTATGAGTGTCTCTAGTTTTTTACGATGAAGTTCCTTGATGTGATTCCTGTTGAAGTTAGATGAGATGCCCACTATATACTTCACATTTTTTTATCAAAGTTCATAACATATCCAAATCCTTCATCTTAGGTTTATTTGCTGAAAGCCACACGTCACTGTCAGGCTTTGCCAGGTTGCAGAGAGGCGCTTCCACTTCTGGTTGAATCTTTTTTTTTTTTTTTTTTTTTTTTTTTGTCAAGCGAGCAGCTCCCGGGTTATGCTATTTTAAGTGATTTTCTAGAAGTGGGCACGAGTCGGCAGATCCATTCTTGGGGGTTTGCAGCTAGTTAAGAATTCCTGTAAAGACCTTTTATTTTTGTTTATAGTTGTGCCGCTGCTCGGGGCAGAACACGCATTCAAGTGAGGGGGTGTTGAGACGCGCTCAAAAATTCATCTAACGCCAAGCTTACGCAGATCTGAGCACACCAGGCTTAGAAGGTTGAGGGAGATGAATTAAGTAGGGAAAACAGATGATGAAATGAGAATTCCACAGAACAAAGGGTGCAAAAGAAAGAAGCACTGCAGGCGAACTAGCTGGAGATTACTAATATCAACACAAAAACCCATGTGCACACAGCTCTGCGTGATGGCGAAAGGGTCATAACGGTGTGGTACGGGCGAGTTGAAGTCCTCAAGGATCGAGCAGACCACATCTAAGAAAGGGATAAAGCCCCCGATTCTCGCCGGGCAAGATATAGAGTCAAGTTAACTAGAAAGACAGACCAGTTTATAAGTCTTTGGCCTGACTTGACCCTATCAAAAAGCCGGGTGAAACCAGGAGCCCCACCAGATATGAGAGAAGTACTCCATTCAAGGGCGAGGAGGCCCTTGTATACTGGAGTAACTGAAGAAGAGGAAAAAAAAGCTTGCAGGCTAAACAACCTCCCAGGTTTCTTTGAGTCCGCCTACAACCGTTGTGATTTGAGGTTTTCAAGACGATTTTGGTTTATGTTAAGGCCGAGCGTGTCTGTATATTGTCACAGGAGGACGAGAGAACCGCGAAAGAATAGGAAGTTAGTGTGCTTAGAGAGGGCATTTGTAGAAGTTGGTTTTATCAGAATTAAATTTCACAAGACTTGTAGACGACCCCACCCGGAAAATTCTATCCAGATCACAGAGAATAGATCGGAAAGATTAAGACGAAAAGGCATTCTTGAAGTAAAAGAAGGAGAAGAATTGAAATGAGTTGAGATGAAGGGTCGAGTCGACTCGGCATATGAGTGAGATAGGTAGTATGTGAGCAGTAAGTCATTTGATGAAAAGTAGGATAAAGTCAGGAGATAAACACCCTAAGGAACACCTACTATTGACAAAACAGAAGATCGCCCCCTCAACGAACAGAAACATTGAGCGTTTTGAAAGAAAACTAGACATATAAGTCAAAGAGAAAGGAAACCCAAAGGAGGGTTGGAGAGCGTGACGCGTGCCATACTCGTCAAATGTTTTATATATCAAGCGTCACCACACAAGTCTTCCACGTAGTTCCTTGAGCGGAAAACCATAAATCTATTAAATAGGAAGTAATTACGCAGCTTAGATCTCGAGCCCGAAAGACGTCACGCAATCGAAGAAGGGATGAGATCGAGATATCTAAGAAGTGAGATTGAGAAGGGTTTCAAAGATCTTAGAGAAAGAAATACAAGGTAGAACATAAGGCACTAGTTAGAAAGAACAGAAGCAGCACCTTTTTCCGAAAAGTTGACATATGCGCGCTTTCCAACAGCTGAGGGAAAGTGAGATTGCGATAGAGATATAGTTGACGAGGAGCGGCTCACGCACCGTAGACAACTCTCAAAACTAGAGAGGATTCCACCGGGTCACCCGTCTTCTAACGTTCCTGATTTCAGGAGCCATGACCCATCAAATGAAATTAGCAGAGTAAAGGCATAGGACACCTGAGAGAGAGAGGAAGGGAAGGGAATGCCAGATCGTCCAGGGTAAGTTAGAGAAATAGAGGCCAGAGACTGATTGGCAATTCTTTAAAGTCAGGTAACAACAGATCTCAGAGCGAGATAAGGAGAGAGAGAAATGATGATTTACAGAGTTGTTGAGAGATGGTTTTTTGGCAGAGGCCAAAGACTTGTTCATAGGGAACCAGAGGTCGCCACTTTGTTTAAGAAAGTCCGCTTTGCTGTCGAGAGATCCTTCAAACGATTTCTAGCCTGAATGAAAATAGTGAGAGTGATATTGAACGAAATCTTTCACCCAATACGCACGTCTTTACCTGATGGCCAGAGAACAAGATCATCGAACCATGGATTCTTGAGCGGACAAAGATTTAGTCCAAGAAGGAATGAACATTCTCATCCCATCAACAATTACAGTTCCACTTTATCGGCAGATGAAGCGTTTCCAGAGTCAAAGCAGTCACTCAATTATAGTTAGCGTAGAACAAACGCAATGCCCCCTAATCGGCCGATCACAGATGCACAGAAAAACCGATTTAGGCGGATGGAGATGTTGGAGAGAAAGTATTAAAAATTTACAGAATAAGGTTTTGGTCAATTGCCGACAGGGAGCGCAAGGGGGTTTATTTATAGGAGAGCAGCTAGTGGTAAACATAGTCAAGTGTTCAGACGAGTGGACTATCCAAATGTGTGTGGGTTCTTTATTAGATTGCTCCCAGATCGATTGGGAATGCTGATGATTCGGCTTCCTCCATTAAATCATATGAGAGGAACCCAACAATCCAGTTTTGTACATTAAAATCCCCTGAATAGAGGACCTCATTATTTTGATGAGAAGATATGACAGTTTCGTAAATAGTGAAGGTAATCAAAACCATGAAAATCTGTTATGTTAGGAGAACAGTGAAACATAGATTATTGTCAGTAGAAGGAAGAAGAATTAGCCACACATCAGTTGGAGCAGATTCTCGAGACGTTTAATAAGTTTATAATATAGCACATACTCACCATCACGAAATCTATAAATAAATATTATCATTGGATATATGTTAAAGTTGAAGGAATGAATTTCTTACCATCTGAGTCTCAGCAAGATCGCATAAAATTAGGCTAGATTGCGAACGTGTATTCATGGCATCAAGTAGAGTGCAAGCATTGTTTCAGTTAAAGTCAAAGAAAGCCACGACTGCTGCAAATGCTGCTATATGTGTCTCTTATAGCTCCCACACCAAAAAAGAAAAAAAAAAAAAAAAAAAAAAAACCCAGACAAAACAAATAGACAAAACAAAGGAGAAATGACGGAAAAGCTATTTTACGATTAAAAACTAATTTAAGACCTGAGAGATTTTAAACGGTAAAACACCTTTACGCCATACTCTAAACTATATAATCCAGAAATTTAAACGAACCTCGGCGCACCATCGCTCTCACGAAATCTGCGTACAAAAAAGAAAAAAGAAAAAACTACTATTGATCAACTAAAAAAGTAAAATAAATCTGTCATAAATATATAAGGCTGTCCAATATGTAAATGTTACGCTCAAGCCCAAGATGAGAACGCTAAAATCTAGTTAAAAAGGAAATCGAGGGAAAAAATAACCTAGTACTAACTATCTATATCGAACAGAGTTACTTCATGAATATAAGCTAATAAAAGAATACAAAGTAAAAGGTAGTGTTAAGAGTATCGCCTTATTAACGATACCTACCTCCAGAATTGCGATACTTCTGTACATCCCACTAATAATATAGCTATTATTATATATATATATATATAATTATTATTATATATATATATAATATATTATATTATATATACTTTTTATATGTATATATATATAATATATATATATATTATATATATATATTTATTATATATATTTATATAATATATTAGATATATATATATAGGAATTAGTTATTGAGTGTTGTAGAGGTATATGCTGGTATATATATATAAAGGTGCACGTCGAGGTACTGAGGACTGATTGGTGAAGCACAAGTTGCATTGAGAAGTGGAGAGGATGTGGATCAATTTATACATTGAAACAAAGGATTGAGAAATGAGGAGAGAAGAAGAATAAATATATTTTTAGTTTTATTGGATTTTACAAGCGTATGACAGAGTTAATAGAAGCTTTATGCAGTATAGTGAATATGGTGTGGGGTAGCTTTGAATGGATCAATTATGTTTGACGATAGTGAGCGTGTGTGTAGAATAAATTGGGTGTCAATCGGTGATTTGGTTAGGATTAAACGAGTGAGACAGGGTTGGATGTCTCCTTGTTATTCAATGTAGTATATTGATGGGGTTATGAAAGATTCGAGGTTGGAGGATGCAGGAAATGGTGTTGATAATGAGTGTAGAGGAGTGGAGGTGCGCCTACCTATTGTATGCGGTATTTGTTCTGTTGGCGGGTTGAAGAGAGTTTAGGATTGAGAGATTTTGGTCAGGGTATGTAAAAGGAGGTCTGGGAAAAGTAAGTAAATAAGAGTAAGGTTATGTGTGAGTGAGAAGTCTCAGTGTGAAGTTATGTTGATGGTGAGCAGCGGAGCAAGTGTCTGAGTTAATGATTTAGGGGAGTGTTGCATGAGAAGGAACGGCATGATGCTGGCTGTGAGTAGGGAATTGTGAACTGGCAGGAAGCTGGCATGGTGCATTAAATCGTTGTGTGATGTAAGGACTAAGGTCTTGATGGCGCTGAGTCTTACTATGAGGTATGTTGTTACCGTGTTATTGATATGTTAGTGGACTATGGTCTGGAATAAGAAGTATAGAGCTAAAGTTCAATGTGTTAGGCATGACCATTCTTAGGGCATGCGAGCGTGTGAAAAATTATAAGGGACATGTTTAAAATAATTGTGGAGTAACAGGTTTGTTTTGAAATAGAGAGAATATGAAGAGTATGTTAGATGGTTTGGCATGTGGAAAAGAGAAGAAGCCGTTGTTAAGCGATGTTAGGAGAGTTTTGGAACGACCGGCGGGACGGAAGAAAATGGATGAGTCGTGAACGAATGTCTGAAGGCGTAAATGTAGTTTGGCAGGCGAGAATAGAAGTGCCGGATAGGAGAAGAATGGCGGGTTTTATGTGGAGCATGGTTGGGTCCACGGCAGGGGATGACCCTACACGGACGATTTACCATGTGAGGGTCCGTCGCAGGCATGAGGCCTAGGGTGGTTTCTGTCTGTACACTCTCCACTAATAATGGTACAGAGGGGCGCGTAGGCTGGCTTCTTTTCGACGATTTGTCATGTTCTCTATGCTTTTCTTCCGAGCTTGTACGACCTACCCCAATCTTGGGCAAAGAGGAGGTGAAAGAAAGAAAAGAATATATAAAACGCAGTAGCACGTAGGTTATGGTGGAGTGAGGTAGCCTCAGTGTGAAGTACATCTTAGATGGTGAGCAGCTGAACAAGTGTTTGAGTTTAAATATTTGGGGTATTGTGTTGGAAAGGTAACGGATGTATGCAGAGTGTAGTAGAAGTGTGAATGGTAAAGGTGCTGGTGAGCAATTAAATCGTTGTGAATGTAAAAGGATAAGTCTTGAGGCGCTAGGTCTTGCATGAGGGTATGTTGCTACCTTTGTTATTGTAGCGGCTATGTCTGGAATAAGAGTATAGATCTAAAGTTCAATGTGTAGATGGAACAATCTTAGGGGCCATGCTAGGTGTGAAAAGAATGATAAAATGAGGAATGAACTATTAAGATTGGTGGTGAAGAAAGGGTAAACGAAGAATAAATGAAGGCAGTATGTTGAGATGGTTGGTATCGGAAAGATGGAATGATAATCGTGGTTAACGGATGCTATAGTGTGAGGTGTGGGAACCGACGGTTGGGAGACGAAAGAAAAAGGGATTGAGTCAGTAAAGGAATGTTGCAGAGAGAAATGTGAGTTGCAGAGCGAGAGAAAGGGTGCATGTAGGAGAGAATGGCGGGGGTGTTGTAAGGGGGGGCCCACTTGGGCCGGGATGAACCCTACACTCTGGACGACTTACTTGATAGTTTTTGATCCGTTCCGGTCCCCTGAGCTTCTAGGTGGATTTTCTGATGTCACGAGTTCTTACTAATTTATCGGTACATAGGGCCGGTAGCTGGGCTTCTTTCGAACATTAGTCATGTCTCCTATGCTTTTCTTTTTCCGAGCTTGTTAGCGCACCTTACTCCCAATCTTTGGGAAAAAGGAGAGAAAGAGAAGAAGGAAAGAAAGACTTATTAAAATATATATATAGTATATATTATATATATATATATATATATATATATATATTACTATATATATTAATATAGTATCATATATTAATATTATAACATATTATATTAGTAGTATATAGTATTATATACATCCTTTCCTTACCTTTCCTTGTCCTTAATCTACCTTTTTTCCGCCAAGGACTGGGGTAAGTGCGTGTGTCATGCATCGGAAAAGAAAGCAGTAGAAGAACATGACAAAAGTCGAATGGAAAGCCCAGCCTTACCGCCCCTCTGTACCATTAATTTAGTAAGAACTCGTCACAGACAGAAAATCACCCTAGAGCTTCACTGGGACCGCGACGGACCTCACTATGACATCTCGTCAATGTGAGGTTCACCCCTTGGCCCAGGTGGGCCACAACCCTGCGCCCCCCTCACAAACACCCCCCCCATTCAGCTCACTATATGCACCTATCTATTCTCTACCTCTGCAAACCTCACAATTTCTCTCTTCAGACATTAGTTCACCGATCAATACTTTCTCCTTCGGTTCCCAGTCGATCCGTAACACACTCATCACCTAACATCCGCTTAACCAACCACCAACCGACTATCATCGCATCCTTTTCATTAACTAAACCATCTTAGTTTACACTCTCATTATTCTCTATTACAGGTTTTCTTTCACACCCCACAATTCTCGTAACACGTTATTCTTCATTTTATTAATTCTCTTCACACCTAGCATGCCCCCTAAGGATTGTTCATCTGAACAGAATATACCTTAGATCTGTACTCTTCATTCCCATATTCATAATTTTCCCTTACTATTTATTAACACGTAGAAGGTAACAACTTACCGTCATGTAAGACCCTATGCACTCAAGACTTTGTTCCTTTGTATTCACCAAAGATTTAATTTGCCACCAGACCACCTTTTCAACCATCACAACATTTACTACTACACATCACCAGCATCATCCGTTTCCTTTTCATCGCCCAACATATAGCCTAAATATTTTAACTCGATACATTTCCACTTGCTGTACCATACAATATGATTTTACACCTGGGACTCTCATCACCTACTGCCAAACACCTTACTTCTATCTAACATTTATTTTCAAACCCCCCTTCGTACGTAAACCTCCACCCAATCCGTCTCAAACTTTCTTTCAGAATTCGTCACACAAAATGTAATCTTTTTTTTTAGGGCGAAACTATAAGCAGGGCACCTTCCACCCTCTTCCATTCTACATCAGTCTACACCTACCTCTAATTCCTTCTTTACCCTTTCCATCATAAAAATTATATAATAAAAGCACTAAGGAGACATAACACATGGCCTGTCTCACTCTATATTGATAGTATAAACGATTCACTTCAACTCCAATTTTACTTGCACCAGGCTTCACTATCAAACCATAGTATATGTTTATTTAGATTCAATTAAGAAGGCCTGACCACCAAATATATATCATTAATAACTGCCACATAGCTATCCTTATTGACTAAATGTCACAACCCTATGCCTGCAAGCCATAAAACTTGAATACAATATGTTCTTCCTCGTCAACTAATTTCGTTAATCATTTGTTTCAATGTGAAAAATTTATCTACCACATGTCCCTCAATCACTTTTAAAATGTACCTTGGTTTGTTTGCTGATTCAGTTCCTCATTCATTGAAACTCATCTTTTAACCAAAAATTTACCAGGCAATTATAAATCTCTTTTCTCCCAAAGGCCAACGTCAATAAAAAAACACTAATATTGCCCCTAAACAAGGGGCTCCTGCAGTTCCTCTTTGTCTCTCCTACCCTAAAAATAAGGGGTTACTTATTGAACTTTGCTATCTCATGGGCAAATCCTTTTTGAACTATACTGTCCACCCCAAACGCTTTGTTATGCAACTTCCAGATATCCAGTTAAGAGTAGTCTCGGTCTCTTTTCTTGAATTATTTAAGCCAGTAAATTATACTTATACCCTGGCGAATTTTACCATTCTTCAAAAGTTCTCACCTCTGCCTATGTACCTCCTCCCCTACTAATTACCTCATCCCAAAATATCTCTACCTGCCGTCTACACTTGTCAGACCCCACACACCTAACACTCTCACTTCTTCATGTTCTTGGCAATGTTATGCAGGGCAGTTTTCAAATTTTTGAAGTGCTCTCTTCCATACTCTCCTGACATCCATTTCATCAGTCACGAAAGTATTATTTACTTATTTATTTATTATTTTATTAACTATTCCCCTTACTTTCATTCTAAACTTTCTATTTCCTTCCAGAATAGCTTCCTATTCCGTTCTAAGTCCCCATTCATTCCTCTTTCTAGACTGTTCATTTATTTATTTCTCCTACGTATGCAACCTTTAGTATTCATTTTTTCATCCTTATATATTTCAACACTTTTCTTTTCGAGAATCCATCATTTGTTTTTTTAGCATAATTGAACCATGCTGTCTTTTTAAATTTGTAACTCTACATAAAACCTTTTCGATCGAGATATATATATATATTATATATATATATATATAATCAATATATATATATATATATATATAATATATATATATATATATATATATATATATATATATATTTATATATATATATTGCCTCTGGGCCTCCCCTTATTTGGGGGGGTCCAAGTCACTTCCCCAGAACCCAGCAATCTTCCAACGGGCGGCAAGCCCCAGATCTCTTATGACATGTGATCTGATACCACGTAAGTTTGCTGTAGGGAGTGTGGAGTTGGGGCACCTCAAATAAGAGTTGGTGTTCACAAATTCAGGTTCTGTTAAGGCATCTCTCGGACCAGTGCTGGGGATAGTTTCGTTGAGGTCGAAACCTAGTTGTGTATTCCTGAAGATCCCGGTGATGCCAGATCTTAATCTAGAAAAGGGGATATTTTGCATCTTTTCGTGAGATTGTGTCATGTGTAGAGTATATTTTGGGAGGGTGGGAGCTTTTGAGGCTATTGTTGGGCAGTTGTTGAGGTATTGTTGTGTGAAATGTGTTGGTGTGGAAAGGAATTTGTTGTTAGGAGGAGTGGGATGGTTCTAAAGAGTCGCCCGTATTAGAGGGCTGCGGAGGAGAGAGCGGGATCTTCAAACGATTTGTACAGTTCTGTTCTTGGTAAGTAGTTATGACTAGTGATGCAGCAGATTGTCATTTTTTTTCGCATCGCGATGCGGATGCGGATGCGGAGGCGGATGGGCAAATCGCGGATGCGGATGCGGATGTGGATTTGGATGTAGATATATATATATATATATATTATATATATATATATATATATATATATATATATATATACGTATTATATATATATATATATATATATATTATATTATATATATATATATATATATAATATATATATATATATTTCGAGTTTTAGCCACAATCGTATTCAATATAATCTGTTGTATTACTAGGGACGGACTGCGGACCCAACTCAAATGCCACCCCCACAACCGTCTTGCCCCAACCTTGGCCTTAATGAAAGAGATTTTACAATGGATTATATATTTTCACTTAGTATTTGAAATTCAAAATTATGGCGAAACATCAATGTTTTCTGCTGAGTGTCAGCATTGCTAAATACGTCCTCGAACTTGGAACATATAAGTTGGAGGACAGGCCAAGTATTTCCTTGGAAGTTTACTCAAGCGTGTGGGTAAACATTTTTCTTAACTTTCCACCAACTGACTGGATCATCATTTGAATCTAATTTGTTTTTTCTGGTGATAGTTTTTCCAATCATTTGCACTACATCTTTTGGTAATGCGTGTGTATCTTCATCACTACTGGACTGTAGAAATTCTTCCAGTGAATCTGTTATTGATTTACTTGTAGAAGGTGTTGGTTCAGTAGATTTCGTTTTTTTTCTTTTAATGGGTGGCGAATTAATAGACTGTTCGGATTGAAGTTTTTCAACTGCAACACAAAGTTAATTTAACTTGTGTTAATATTGTTACAAAAAAACTGCCGTTATAACGCGGGAGCTTAAGTAAGTGCAATAGTATGAAGCTTAATTTCCACAAAACCAAAGCTTTTTTCTAACTCTTAGTTTAATTACATCTTTCATCTTTTTAAACCTCATCATTTCATTTGAAGATGGTTCAAAATGCTTCCGTAGCGTTGAGATTAATGGTGTTACACTGGAGAAGGAAGCTGTAGAGGCGCTAAGTTTTTTGGTAGTTTTTTCAAATGGTTTCAATAGGTTAATGCAGTGTGATATGATTCATTTTCCACTTTAATAAGAATGTTAACTTTGGAATACGAACTGGCGGTACGAAGCAAGAGGTCCTTTGAGCAATACCCTTCATTCCATCATAAGTAAGGTGTACGTATTCCAGCGAGTTGAATGTCTTTTGATACATTAAGATATGGAATAATCAAGCACGTGTTTAAATTGCCTTCAACTCATTTTCAGATTCTTCAGTATCTTTATTATAAAATTCTTTATCAAATCTCGACAAGTAAACATCCGCCGCCCAACATCCCGCAGCGGCAAAGCGCGGATATGCGGGATGCCCGGGCATGCGGATCTTTAATAAATGTGCCCGGATGCTCCGGGCGGATGCGCGAATGCGGATGCGGATGTTTACCCTTTGAAGTTTGAATTAAAAAGGGTCAGGAATCCTGTCGTAGGCAAGAGTTTCCAATCATATCAAGATGGTCTAGGATTGGTAGGATTTTTGGTTTCCCTCATGCAATTGTTGGATAGAGGTGGTTTTAAGGCCAACGTGTAATCTGTACCCAGCGCCGGTGGTTTTTTTCTTTGTAGTTTATTGCTCATGTCAGTAGTGGACAGTTAGAGGATACTACGACTGTTGATCCATATTGGTGTAGTTCTTGAGAGTTGTTGATGTTTTGACCAATGTGGGCGTGCCCTTCCAATACTGCAAAACGTCGTTGGCATAAGGTTCGGGAAAAATTTAATTTTACTTGCTTGTACTTTTGGTACTGGTTTGAATGTGTGGTCGTGTAAAGGTGAGTGGGTGTCGCAAGGTTATTTCCGAGTATTTGGGTTGTTTTGTTTAACCCGGGAAAATGATTATTTAGGGTTACTTGGATGGAGGGATGATTGCGTGTCTGCCTAGTGCGTGATCAAGGGTGATTTGTGATGTTCTTGGCAGAGGCCAACATTCAGTTGGGATGATAACCAAAGCTTTTAAGGTGATTTAAGTAAGAATTGCAAACGAGATTTGTGGCAGTGGGTACTGAGGGTTCTGATATGGTTATAGTTATGTCATCTGCGTAGGTTATTATTTTTGAATTGGGAGTTTTGGGGGAAGGAATGTCTGCTGTAAATAGTTGAACAGGAATGGTGGACCGTGTATGATTAGGCTTCCCTTGGAAGGACCCTGCGAGAGTTTCCGTAATTGCGCTAATACTCGTGTATATTAGATTATCACCCAGTCCATACTCTTATCTGTGAGCCAGCTAGTATTGGAGTTTGACCCCAAACACCGATGTACTTTTCCGCCCTCTACCTGTCTGAACTCACTGCCCACGATGCTGGGTGTACCAATTCAAATCGTTGCTGGTACTACAGATCATTGCTCCT
>JABUQX010135004.1:0-30417 GCA_015478945.1 Trachelipus rathkii | reverse complement strand
TTGTTACTTCGTTCAGTTTCAGAATTTAGGTGTTTAACCGTTTTCCTGTTTATCGTGAAACGCTTTCGCGTTTTCGTGCGCCGCTTCAATATATATATATATATATATATATATATATATATATATATATATATATATATATATATATATACTATATATATATATATATATATATATATAGGCTATAAGTGATAGAAAAGACTTAACTCATGGTAGGAAGCATCCTAGCAGGTTGTAATATACCAATCGAATCCTCGTACCTTATAACCTAGGGGTGACACCCATATTAGGGTTATTCGGGAGTCTCAGGGAGGCTAGAAAAGGCTTGAAAAAAGGTGGCACTCAGGGCTATGTGGCACTCACTTGGCACTATGGCTCATTGGCGCTCACCTGGCACTCACCTGGCACTCATCTAATACTCATAGAACACTAATAGAGAACATCACTAGATACTTCTTGCGATGATGGAAATATCAAAGTTGAACCATCAATAAATCTGAGTCATCCAAAGCTGAATCATCAATATAGATCCCAACAAAGATGACGTCATCAAAGTTGAGCCATAAAGTTGAGCCATCAAAGAGTTGTGGGGCACGTGTAGGCTAGGTATGAGTGTACGCTAGGTGAAGGTTGGGTGGAGTCTGGGTGTAGGTGTAGGTGGAGGCTGGTGGAGGCTAGGTGTAGGTGTAGGTGTAGGCTGGTGGAGGCTAGGTGTAGGTGTAGGCTGGGGGAGGCTGGGAATCTGGGAGGTGTAGGTGTAGGCTAGGTGAAGGATGGGTGGAGGCTAGGGGTAGGTGTAGGCTATGTAGGCTAGGTAAAGGCTAGGGTAGGCTGGGTGTAGGCTATGTGTAGGCTGGGTGTAGGCTATGGAGGCTGGGTGTAGGCTATATGGAGCCTAGGTAAGCTAGGTGTGTGTGTGTGTGTGTGTGTGTGTGTGTGGTATTGTGTGTGTGGCGCCCGCGTGTGTAGATATTACCGAAATATCAAAAAATAGTAGGGCTAAGCCCCTAAGGGTGGCCAAAAATTAGGGGGCCAAAATTGACCCATGGATGACCAAAGGTTTTGAACCGAAAAATTAGGTTGGGACATGTACAACGGTTGCTGACGCAACCGTTTGGCGCAAAAAATTAGGGTTGCCGAAAAAATTAGGTTGCCAAAATTGGTTCTCAAAAATTAGGGACACCAAAAAAAATTTGGGTTCTTAAAAATTTGGGTTCTCAAAAAATTTGGGTTCTCAAAAAAATTTGGGTTCTCAAAAATCCGAGTTCTCAAAAAATCCCGGGTTCTCAAAAAATACGGTTTCAAAAATCCGGGTTCTCAAAATCCGGGTTCTCAAAAATCCAAGGTTCTCAAAAAAGGTCAAAGGCAAAAAAAAAAAAGTTAAAGATAAAATTCAGGTTATAAAAGTCAAAGGTCAAAAGTCCGCAGTCAAAAGTCCGTCATAGTCGGCCCCTAAATCAATATCCACCCTGCTCTCTCTCTCTTTCTCTCCTCTCTCTCTCTCTCTCTCTCTTTCTCTCTTTATTTCTCTCCACTCTCTCTCCTCTCTCTCTCATATATATATATATATATATATATATATATATATATATATATATATATATGTATATGTATATGCTATATATAGTCTTTTAGACTATGACATCATAAAGTGGCCGAATAGCAAGTCTTTCGACCGACCTGGACGAAGGATTTCATAGTTTTCTCGCCTCCCACAGGAGACTGAAGATCAGTAATAACTATTGATTTCATCAGATAAGAGGATAGTGAGTAACGTGAAGGTAATTCCTGGGGCTTCTTTGAACACAAATTATCGAATGATAGTGGCGAAGGTTAAAGTGAAAAACTTCAGAAAACAACCTGCGCATAAGAAGGTCAAAAAGATGAAGAGCCTATGAGACCAAGAAACAAGAACCGAATACGAAAGGAGGATAAATGAAAAAATGAGCAGATGGGAGAGTGGAGAGGGAGGAGTCAAAGGTTAGGCAGCACGTCTGAAGGAAGTGGTGGTGAAGGTGCTGGGGGAGGAGTATATGGGAGGAGGAAAGAAAAGACATACGCTTTGGTAGACGGAGGGAGGTAGGGAATCGATGGCTCATAAAGCGGTTTTCGGCAAATCGCTCAAAAATCGCTTCCGCTCTCCATCAGGATCAGATCCGATAAATAAAATAACCATCGTTTCCATCCAAAAATCACCAGGAAAAATGTCAGTAATAAATCGGTCTTATCGGCGAGATCGGAAAAGGATGTAGTTTGCGGAGTAAGAGTTAGAGTAGGATGTTGCAAGGATGAAAAATGGGAGGATGGTGTAGGTATACTTTGGAGCTGGTAGCAAAGCTACTAAATAGGTGTTGGAGGAGTGCGAGAGTGCCACAGGAGTGGGGGAGAACAATAATGGTGCTGATATGTAAGGGTAAAGGAGATTCATGCATTTGTGAAAATTACAGGGGCATATCCCTGATAAATCATATAGTAAAGGTATATGAAAGAATGATAGAGAGAAGACTGAGAGGGAGGATAGAAGCAAGGTAGGGAGAGAAGCAGCATGGGTACAGGTAAAATAGGGGAACAACGGATCTGGTCTATAGTTTAAGACAGATTTGGGAGAAGATATGGAAATTCAATTCGTGGATTTACAAAAAGCCTTTGATTAGATACTAAGAGATACGTTGTAGGGATGTCTGGAAGAGAAATATGGAGTTTCTCGGAGAATGGTAAGCGCAATTAAGAGCTTGTACGAGATGTGTATATGAAGGGTGAGGACGGGACATGAAAATGAGAAGTGATTTCAAGTGAGGACAGAGTTGAAGAAGGAATGGGTTACCCCATCCTGTTGTTTATTGCTTACTTAGATATAGTTATAAGTAATTTTAAAGCATGATAGATTAAGAACAATGGATGGAGTATTATGGCATACGCCGACGAAGTCGGTTATTGAAGAGTGAAGGAGGAGAATATGAAAAAATGACCTTAAGGTGCAATATGTGTTTCGAGGAGAGTAGTCTGAAAATAATAAGGGAAGAAGACAGTGGTTGAAAGCATATATATATATATATATATATATATATATATATATCTCTCTCTCCTCTCTCTCTCCTCTCTCTTTCTTTCTTTCTGTATGTATATATGTATATGTAATATCCAGGTAGATGAAAGTTAATAAAATTGGTAGCAAGTTTTAAATATTTAGGAAGTGTGTTCGGAAATACGGTAGTTGTAAGGAAAGATATCGCCGAAAGGTCAGGTAAGTACGGAAGAAGCGTAAACGTTTTCTATCCTTTGCTAAAGGATTAGAATGTCCCCCTGCAAGCGAAAAAGAATCAATTTCGAGAATATTTTGACGCCATATTAATGTATGGTGCGGAGAATTGGACAAAAGACAGTTATAAGAAGCAGAATACAGGCAGCGGAGATGAGGCTTTTAAGGGTAATGTTGGTAAAGAGCAGAAGAGATAGAGTAAGCAATGAACACATAAGAGAGAGAATGGGTAAAACAGAAAAAGCCCAACTGAGGTGGCTGGGACATCTAGAAAGGATGGTGGAGTGCAGAGTGGCTAGGAGGTCTTTGGAGTGGAGGCCGTGAGGCAGGAGACCGAGGGGGAATCTGAAAAGTTAAAAAGACGAAGTGGAGGATATGCTGGCGAGGCACCGCTTCTCGAAACATCGCAAAACTGAGAAGAAATGGTGACTTCGTTGATAGAGAAGGATGGAGAGAGAGGTTACGTCAACTGACTGGCAGATAAATGCCTATCTGAGAGCTGAAGAAGATGAAATTAATGTTTCTAATTTTTAATTTTTTAAAATATTTTAATGAAGCTACTTTATAATGGAAACAGTGTTCCGAACCGTCAGTCCGTTTAATAAAATGTGAAGTTTAACATAAGAATTTTTCTTTTTACCTATAAATTGATGTTTAAATGGATCAAATTATATTCACAATATATATATATATATATATATATATATATATATATATATATAAATATATTCTGCAATATCAGTGCATATATATATATATATATATATATATATATATATATATATATATATATATATATATTCTGGGCTCTACTTTCATTCTCAGCCTTCTCTCTAGTATTCTCTCATATGTTTTTGCCAAGTGGCCCAACATTCCATTATATATTATATATATATATACTCTCTCTCTCTCTCCATATATATATATATATTTTACTCTCTCTCTCTATACAGGTATATATACTATATATATATATATATATATATATATATATATATATATATATATATATATATATATATATATATATATATATATATATATATATATATATAAAATAAAAACAAATTGAAATATAAAATAAAAGGGTATCAAAAGTATTCCATTCCATTCCATTCCATTTCCATTCTCTCTCTCTCTCTCTCTCTCTCTCATCCCTAATTCATTGTCCCTTCCTCTTTTGAGTACTCTCTCCCTACACTCACCATATATATATACTCTATATATATATATATATATATATATATATATATATATATATATATATATATATATATATATATATATATATATATATATATATATACATTCATTCTAAGGTTTTATCTTATCTTGTGATATTTTGTAGCATTCATGTAAATGCTCTTACTATTGTTAAGTGCTAGCAATGCGTACTCTTACAATTATATTTATTTCTAGACCCTAAGTGTATAATGACATCCATTTGTTAACTTATTTTATTAACATTTATAGTAATTTATCAGAACATTGTGTTCTAAAATATAATAAAGTCAATTATTCATCAATTAATATCCATTAAAAGAAAATTCATTAAAATCCATAAAATACTATAATTAAGAATTTAAATTTCTGAGAATCCATTAATCCCATTCTAAAAAGAGATTCATCATCCAAATTTGTTAAGTTAAGATCTTTAAATATGTAATATTTTATATTCTCATATAATCATTATATGCAACCTTGTGGCGCAGTTTTGAGAACGAGACAAAAATCTCTCAGGATTTTATATGAGTTAAGTTGCAACACGCCAACTCATTTTAAATATACACACGAAAGTTGTATATAGAGGTCCCTCCCTAATTTCTAATTATTAAAAAAAAAAAAAATATTTATAAATGTATAAGAAAATTTTTATATCTAACAATGTTTAAAATTTAACCAATTATAAAATTTTTCATACTGAAAAGTTCTGTAAGAGGTCTACCTTAAAAATTTTTGACATTCAATATCATATCACTCGTCCACTCGTCTCCGTTTTCATGCTGTTATACCACATACCTTCTCCCGGTTTACAAAACCAAATTTTTGAAATTCAAAATTTAATTATTACTTGATAAATTTGATTTAAATACTCAATTCGATTCTCAGAACAGATTTAAGTAATGAGAGGATTTTTTTTTGTATATATATATATATATATATATATATATATATATATATATATATATATATATATATATATATATATATATATATATATATATATATATATATATATATATATATATATATATATATATATATATATATATATTTATATATCATGATAAGAGTTCTGGAGAAAAGTAGTGGAATGATGGTTAAAGCAAAACAATTTAAACTGACGTTGATAAGAACAATTACAGAGAAATAGTGGAGTTTACAAAAGAGGTTACAAAAGCTTTGATATGATCAAAAGAAAAGAGTGTGGATGAAAAAGAAAATTGCCATGCCATGAAATTAAACAAGGATTCTCTAAAGAATCAATGTAAATTCCCAGCATTAGTGTAAAATAATCTCGATTAAATTTATCCTTCTAAATTTTCGAGATTTATTAAGAATTTTTAGTTCTGCGGAAAACATAGAGTAAGTGACAGAAAAATATGACATAACTACTGCACATAGAAACATGATTATTGTTAAACAATTAATTAAAAAAAACTCAAAGCAATTAATATTAACATGAGGAAAAAAATAATTATGCTATTAACTATTTTATATAGTGTAAAAAGATCTAATTTGTCAAATCCATCTTCGAAGAATCCACACATTCAATGTTAAAGAACCGCACAATTTGGTATATCTGATTGGAATCATTACTATATTTTAGTTTAGAGCTCTTGTAGTAATAATTCAAAAACGGCATACATGAAGGTTGTACATGCTAGGGGTGAATGGACGTCATTAGGCCCAGCTCACACCATAGTTCGAAAGGGGGCGCGGGGCGGATAGGAAAAGTGGTCCGTATCTGAGACCCGTCTTTCTTGACAATAGTGCCTAAAACTATCCTAATAAGTCTGGGTTGAAGGAAAGCGCAGATTCCTGCTAAATTTAGTAAACGAGTTCCTCCCTAACATATTTCCGCCCCATAACTGTTCAGCAAAACTACCGAAAGTGATGCGATGCCGATGAAAAAAACAATAATTATGTCTTGTAGAAATAGCGAAAAGAAATCCACATAACAGCCCTATCGTTAAATATCACAAACAGACAGAATAGTACAAGATACATGGTGACAATACCTTATTTATCCAACAGTCCTCAATATAATTAATTAAACCAAATCTATGATAACATGTGGTACATGTTGAAATTGAATTGAAAAACAGTTATTCCTGTTAATAAACATTTCATGAATGTTAAGGTTTAATAAAAGTATCATTTTTGTTTGGACTTTTTATTTATTTGGTGTCCACCTTTTGTTAAGTTTTGTTTGAAACATCCTCTGATCGCATAATAATAAGAATTGTTCGCTCTAGCTATTACCTTCAAATTCTAGGTAGACACGTTTACTGTGTTCATTCTATACTACAACACAATCATCATCCTCAACGCTGCAGTATTATATCCTATAAAAAACCATCGCTGCATTAAAATTCTTGTTAGCTATGTCTTTATGATGGACCATTTCTTCAATATAATTGTCTGCTTGATAGTGAGTGTGCATGAAGTGTCGTTGTCTCCACATTGGATATATTTCCTACTAAATATTGTGGTGCGCATCCTGATCCAATATAAAGATTGGCTCATGCTTTGTAGTGAAGTATAATAGATGGCTCTATTCTACTATTGCCTGAAAAAATCTTGCCACATATACATGTAGTTTATCTTACTGGCTCTACCAATTTTTTCCAATAGATATGCTACTTATGCGAGATCACTTTCTCGTTATCAATCGCTCACGCTGCTTTTACATGTCTCTCATATCCTTCTTATACGTAACTCCATACTGTCTTAGTTGATTCTGTAGAACTTGAAGTCAAGGTTTTTCTCTAATCCATCCTAGATCTTTAAAATAGTGTTTCCTATCTCTCACTTTGTGAAAAACTATCAGTTACACACTCTATAGCGTATCATTAGTAAATAGATAAGTTTTTCCTGACAGGGTGTCTCTTCCCTTTGAGCTTAGTTAGTGCTCTCTCGAAAATGAAGGTTCTTATTGCTTTTATACGTGTTTTGACTTTTTTATCCTTCCTTGCGTTTAACCTTGAAGCCAAGTATTGAGCAGTCTTGTTTATTCTCAAAATTAGCAGAGTACTCTGGTACCGTTAGATGATATTACTGCCACCATTAATGTGTGTCCTTCTATTAAGTTATTGCTGATGAACAACGTGTGATATCTAAAAGTTACTCAGGTTTTTTCATGCTATTGGGCTCTTCTTTAGCTCTTATTAGGCTCTAATCCTGCGACCCAACCCTACTAATACCTTAGTACAACCCCACCGGCACTGTGCAATTTCTTTCGCATTTTGGTCTACAATTATTATACCTTTGAAGTACTTAGCAAGATCCCATTCTTCTGCGCGTTTTTGTCTTGTTCTGCTATCTTTAGTCATTTTGTAAACCCTAAAGTTGATGCCTCACATAGTACCGAATTTAAGTAATGCAATTTTGCCGGTGGTATTTCCGTGTAATTTCAATTAATTTTTTTTTTTTTGTGCTATATATACATTTATATAATTACTAGTATAAAGAATAATTTTTGAAGGTGGATGAAATATAAGTCCGAACGCTTTCGCGGTATATCTCTAGCTACTAGCGCCACCGGAGAGTATTATACGTGCTCTAAACTTGTTAACAATCATGAGCAACCCTAAAAAAACGTGTATTCCATAGTAACCTAATGTGAAGGTATCGTAATTATAATGAAATTATTCTGCCTTGTACGTTCTCTTGATAACAAACTTACAATACAAGAAGTTCTAATTTTATATTTACTTAAATTTATATCATAAATAAAGTTTTAATATGTATGATTATTCTTAGAAGTTAGAAGTAAGCATATCAAATCATAGATAACTATACTATATTATTTATTTACCTAAGTAGTATAAGTTCTTCTTTCCATATAATAAATCAAATTAATTAGTATAAATAGTCCTCTAAGCCGCGGGTCACACACTGACACCTCAGTAAGAAGACAGATTTTTTGCTGCCTTTGTAGTTTGTACTACGTTTGATGCGGAACATTGGTCCCATTTATTATAATCTCATCTCAACAATCGCTTATGAGAAAGTATACTGTATTCTAATTCAAAGCTGTAATGGTGGCTGCGATAACGATAGAAAAACGAAAAGAAGTAATTGTGAATAGTACGTATATCATAACTAAGCCTCGTATAGTACGAACTAATGGTATAGATACTCTCATATATCCAATCAGGTTAATTCTATGTTGCTTTTGAGCGATATAATGATGCTATCTGTTTTATACTCTAAATCTACTCTCTATACTTATCATCCACGACGCCTCCTCGCTCGTCGTGTTGCGTTAAAAGAAGATAAGAATGAAACGGACAACCTATACGCAATAATAGTAAATACGATCTTAGTGGTTATGTGTTATTTATATAGGAACTTATAGTACTTATATTCCATCCCAGATTAACGCAATATATATTAACATCCGTACCTAAAGCTTCGTTTTCAGCATTTAAAACTCCGTCTATATGTGAATAAAAATCTTTGCAGTACTCAAATGTGGTCTATGGCAAGCTGAAGGATCGTATCGTGTTAACTGCAAGACGCCTATAGCACCCACTAGTAATACTATTTATTACTTAACTTTAAATATAATCTAGAGTTTACTTAAATTTAATAATAAACAATTATTACTAGATCAAATGAATCAAATCGCATATCTAAAACTCTATAATTATTTCTGTTTCAGAAACTATAAATCCTTATCCTATCAAATTCTACCCTATAATCCTATCAAAACTTTGCACTTAGAGTTTCCATAATATTTCTAACAGATCCTATATATTCCTAAAAATTTCAGTCTATTAATGAAAAATTATATACCATTAAATCAGTATATACTAATTACAAATATCAACACATTATGCACCTATATCTACAGCATATAACTTAATTCAAATATATCTACTAGGTATTAATATATAGTAGTAGTTGACATTGTCACATCAATAATTTCATTATTGTTCATGTTGGCAAACAATTCATAAAATATAAGAGAAGAAAAATATATATAGTAGAGAGAAAATTCAAATATGTACTGGATGTCATTCTTAAAAATGTTTACCCAGAAAATCATACTAATGGGTTATTAACTATATTTTTCTTCGGAGGCCCATCAACATTGTAATGAAATATCAAAACCGAAAATGACCAAAAATATTAGATAATAGAGTAAGTTAGGCTAATAACAAATGCGTAAATTGCAAAAGACCCCAGAAAAAATTAGGATGACGTTATTACAAACCATGCAGAAAAGTGCATGGGGTCGGAGTGATGCTATATGGCTCAGAACTGTTTAAGTTCAGCGCACTGGACGAGAATTTCGAGATAGTTGATATAGAAAGCTTAAGAAAGCTCCTACTTTTAGCGTGTGCTTTAATTACCATTATAGATGTAATTATCCACACTAAACATTAGAGGCAAAGCTACTGCACAGCAATATAAGCCATTGCAGAATACTCAATGCAGGCTGGTTCTTGGAAATCACCCAGAACTTCTCAACTTGCTGACCTAAAACGAGTAAACTCACTCAGAAAAGGCTAAAGCAATAGTCACAGCATTGAAGCTTCAATATGCGAAATAATATATTAGGAAGTAATTATTATTGAGTAACATTCTATTCATGGGTCAAGTGACTTTATTAATGTCAAACAAAACGTAAGAAACTGTTTAAGGGGATTAAAGATAATATAGTAATCAATAAATAATCTTATCACAGTTCAAAACACATGAATAAAATATAATAAATGCATATAGCGCCTATAGACAAAGCAACCCGAGGACGAATCAAATAGAGACTCTCAGCTAATAGCATAGCTAATAATTTATATTTACTGGTAACAATTTGCTTATCTAGCTTTTAATTAGAAGCCCTGACTATCTCATTTACAAAATATGCTCGCTGATAATTTTTGATATCTCGAACAGCAGCAGGACCTCTACCAAACATATGTTCGAAGTTTCAAGTAATTATAAATGCACTAACCACCTCCTATTAATTCTCTATAGTCATCTGAAAATCCTAAATACATCCATGAATATTATATGATAGAGATTAATAGTTTTTTTAAGCGTATTCAATATTAGGTTGGTGTGAACTGTGTCTATTATGTCATTATATTATATATAAAAATATAGTAACTTCATATGAGTTTAACCAAAGCTTAAAAAAACACAAATAAACTAAAAATCTCCCATTTCTACTATGAATGTAAATTTTTTTATTCGATGTGTTATCTAACAGGATAACTAATTTTTCAATTCTACACATGGTTTAAGACTTTAAGTCCTTCCTCTTATTCTTTTATATGACATTGATTCATTTTAACTTTGAAGTTATTACCTTTTCTGGGTATATATTATAGTTTGTTATATTTATTAATCTCCTAGAACTCAGGTCTCCAGTCTACTATATATTGCCATACATGGATATTCAATAATCATTTGTCTCTGACTTGCGTTTTACGAAAACCCTGAATGTCAGGGATTTCTCCAGCGGATGTTCTAAATCAAAGTTTCTCTAATGAGCCTTGAATGAAAGGTATATCACGCTTGTCCACTCAGATCCGGATACTAATGACACCGCCGAATATAACCGCTATTAAACCAAATACCTTAAAATCTCGGTACCTTTACAGGCTGAGAATATTATTCGTATCCAGATTGCAGTGAACGTATAATCATAAGATCGCATTATTAATAAGCAAATAACTAAGAAATAACATTAACTAAAAAGTATAAAAATTACTATACGAGTAAACTTTTCATACAGCGAATATTATAGAAATGTGACTATCTGGCTTTATCTATTATATATTCTCTAGTTAAAAAAATAAACATTCTCTTCCTTTCATCAGCGAATGAGTTGAAAGAAGATTTTTTTAGTTCTTAAATTTTTTTCTTCTTTATTTTTTTACTAAAGAGTGTTAAATATATTAGTAAAGAAATTATTGTAAATATATCGTATCGAATGTAATATACTGTAAACAAAGCTGAATGGAAGAGTTTAACCTGTTCCTTCACAGCGAGAAAACTAGCTAGCCATAACAAAAAAAAAATATAATGACCAAATTAAACCAGACTTTACAAAAGATATTAATAAAGAATACAGTTAGATTAAGGCTATGAAATTAAAAAGCCGACGTACAATTAACATTAGACGCAAAGTAGAATTCTTACTATTAATCAAATTACTTAGTTAGATGATAATTAATTACAGAACTGTAGAGCAGATAAAAATAGGTATACTAAGCAGCTGGTATATTGCATTTAGCATCTATAAAAAGCCACATTAGTAATTAATAAAACTTAGAATAATTCTCAAATATATGAAATAATATGATTAGATATGTATTCTAATATTTAGAAACCAAAGATTAGTGCTATAAAGATAACTGGTATCAATTAATGTGAGTAAAGCACAGTGTATCGTAGTTCCTCAAAAGCTGCACATTAAGAGCCAATCCTTACTGTTTACTATCTAAGATAGAAAATAGAGTTAAATATAGAATATTTACAAGACTGGAATCAATCTTAATGGTATAGAAAAAAGGAGGATACCTAAGAAAGTTTGTGCATTTAGTGTAACCTCATAGAAGTCATATATAAAGGGTACAATAATTTATGGGAACAAAGTTAATAAATAAAATCGAGTAAAGATAGTGTAATTAAGGAATATTCCATATTTCTCAGTAACAATAGCTTCTACCTCTGGTATAAAACGATGATAGAATAGAAGCGTAAATTTTTAACACAAACTTAAATAAATAGTATAGGTGAAAATAATCAGGATCATGTAGAGTTTTTCAAATTAGTTATTGAAATTTAAAACAAAAGTTATAGAAAAGAGAAGATAGGCCCTTATTATATAACGTAATCACACATGTGAGAGCATAGAGATATTAATGGAACCCGGATATACCAACATAAAATCTCAAAAGGATTTTTATGCTAGTTTTTTAAACCCATTATAGTATAAGGATATATGTTAAAAATGAAAATGAGAAATTATTTTTATTTTTTAATTAAGGATACAGAAGGTAAAGCAGAAAATAGTCATAAGTAGAATATGTTTGTAATAGCAAATATGGTGAATGTAATTATATTAAAAAGGCAGAGATAGAATACAAAACTCGAATAAACAATATGGAAATGAACAAGTTATGTGAAAACATACATTATTTAAAATACTTTTTATAAACAATGAAAATTTAAGTATTATATTCAAATGAGAATAGTGAAGCGAAAATATGTTAACTCAATATCGGCAAGATCATTTTTCTTTGTGTTTTAGAAACTCATCTGTTCATATTTAAGCTCAGATGGAGATTAATCATTACTCCTACTGAATCAACTATTATCAATCAAGTAAACCTTTTCCAGAGAAAAAGAACAAACAACTGACTAAGTCAAATAAAGTTTACAAAGTGCAGACGTAATATAGTGTGAGATATAAAGTTGATTATTATGTATGTGAAAGGAATAATATATATCTGTGGTTTTAATAATCTTTTTAGTTAACAAATATCTACAACAGTTTCTTTGAAATAACACGAAGAACAAAACAATTCAGTTTATGCATATAGTCTATATTTAATACTTAAATTCTTTCTGGTTTCTGTACAACAAAGTAATGACTTTGTCTTAGGATAAAACGCTTTTATCACAAATATGTTTGTTAAAAATTAGAAATCTCACTTAACATACAAAAGAAAATAATAATGACCATATAATAAATAATATTAATAGATGGATATGACATCATGCAGTCATATAATTATATAATCTAAATATTAGCACACTTACGTAAAATTATACGATGTATAAATAATTTAATAATTATAAAGTGGCAATAATTAATAAGAAACATGTGCAAATCTAAAGGTAGTATTAAAAGTAATGTAGTAGATAATAATAAAATATCATCAAGAGATAACTACAATATTGCTAAAAAAAGACATATCATAGTATAAAATAATGTAAAATTCTAGAAAAAACAAGTTTATCTTTTAAAGAAAGGAATATAAGACGACAATAAATTATTGCTTTAAGTTGTCTCAGATCAAATCACTTTAGTCAGCTATATTGTTAAAAGACCAGTAACAAATTGTGTGTAAAGAAATGTGTGAATATAAGCTACGATTTAACATTTCTGCATCAGAGAAAAAGATAGATTTACCAGTTTAACAAAAGTAAAGAGACGAAGTATTGGCCTCAAAACCACATCAACCTATCGAAGAAATATATTTCTTTAAAATTTAGGAATAAAATTAAAAATAAGAAGTTTAAGATATCAATATAAGAAAATTTCCTGAGTATGATAAATCAAACTTCAGACATAGTATATGTAATAAGAACTAATCATACCACCCTTTGTCCCTTTTTTAAATGTTTAATTTGACATTTTTTTTTGTTATTCTTATTCCCTCTTTGAATTAATTAACCTTAATATTAAATGCTTTAAATGCCAAGATCAAGTGATTATAAACATAATAACTAATGGGTGACCACTTTAATGATCTTTCATATTCTTCCCCAGCATTGTTTTATGGCATAATTTCAATCTTATTACTGCAAGAAATAACCGTGAAGCGTCAGATACGTATATGAATACCCTCACTAGAAAGATTATAGAGTAACATTTTCTTATGAGAAAATGAAATTTAACCTTAAGATAAAACATACATTTTAAATAAATTCTAGAAATCTATATATCAATGACCAACCAAACCCATACAATAATAATATACTGGCCAAATAGATATTCCGCCCTCTCTCTATATAAAATAGGACGACAAAGAAAGATTCCACTACTCTATCCAAAGTTTTAATAAATGAGTGCAGCTTTCTCTCTAGATATTCACAATGATTTCATTGATTGCGGCAATCAGTCTTAGATAATTCTACGACATCGCAAATTTGGCATAGAATCTCTTACTAATATAGGATACAATGAACCTCAGTGTTAGCTATAAATTCAGAGATATAAAAGCCCAACTTGAGTATGTGGTAGAATTCTTTTATACAACTCCTATCTTTTGGTTATCCCTTTGCAGGTTAATATTCATTTTACGATGGGCTATTTACAAAGGTAACTCTCAGACACCAGATGGAGTTAAATAACCGAGCGCTTTCTATTAGTTTAAGATGTCTATAGACCAAGATTACAACAGAAGATGATAAAATCGAGCATATTTTAAGAGGAGAAAGATTGCTCAAGAGAGTATTTCCTGCGAATAGCAAAGGAATCTGGACCAGAGCTCCTGTGGAAAGTGTGAACACATGTTGAAGCTGCGTGGACGAGGATATTAAAGTATCATTAATACGTGTTGAAAAACTACCAAAGAAGCAATACCCAGGTAAATTTTCAAGTGTGAGTATTCTAATAGAGTAAATCCCTCATCTATACACCCTAAGCAACAATCAAAGCGTTTATATGCCAAAATCTGACGTCTATTCTAATTAGAAATAAAAAATAAAATATGGATTCCAAAGAGGATTTAAAATAATATTTTGTACAATATTGTGATAGCATAAATGAAATGTTAAAACTAAATTTTGCAGAAGAAAAATTAGGAGGCTCTCTACTATATATCACATAACAGATTCATTTTCAACTCTATAGTTGTATCCATCCACAAATTATGCGAGAAAAGTAGAGATATATCAATGCCGAGTCATTTACCAATAACAATTAGGTATTTCTTTATAAATATATAGTATACATCAGGTCTCAAAGACATTAATATTATACTATAACCTTACAAGGTCCAATCCTTTTAAAGGTGATTCAGAGAATTCTTCTCTAGCATTTCTCTTGTCTCTCCTCCCACAGCTTATTTAATCGAACTACTAAGTATTGACATTGAAAGATAAAATATATAGATTTATCAGTCGCTCATTTACTGGTTTTTCTGCGTGATAGGTATTTTCGAGAGATAAAAGTATACTCCAGAGATTTTAGAGTTAAAGTTCTATTTTATAAGTTTGGGTAGTGCGGAGACTCTACTCTTTTCGAATGCAAATTATGATACTTGTAAGCAAACTACAAAAATGTAATAAAGAAAGAGCCAGAAAAAAAATTCAAGAATTTATGCTGCAAAGAGTAACAATACTTAGAAATTGATCGGTGATGTAGATGACTTGTTTAAGTCTGTGAATCAGAAAATTGAGGCTGTAGCAACTGTGTGAAGAAGTCTAAAAAATTTAAAATTTGTGGTTGTCTGAGAATCTTGCAGTGGACCAGCTAGCTAGTAATTCAAAGAAGATTCGTCTTTCTAGAACCTATTGATAAACAGCGATTTCTTAGGTTAAAAGATTTTAAAGAAATAACATATAATGAGAATAACTGCCCTGTCTCAAAAAAATTTAGTATTGGTCTTAAGTTGGGAGGCCACAGAAATTAGATTTTAATGAAGACGAATAGAGGTATATACAAATAAAATATTGACCGAACATGCAGAAGGTGTAAAGCATATCTCAGTTGCATTTCTTTTCCATAATACGTATCCGTAACTCGGGAGTTTTATCTAGGTTCCAGTAACTACAGTAGCCAAAATAATACAATATTCAAAAATTATAAATAGCTCTAGAAAAGTTAACTGGATTGATGAAATAATAAGTGAGCTATCTATACAAAAGAGAGATTCACATTTAAATGAGTGACTAAATATGTTAATTAAGCTATGGATGATTTTTCAATTAGTTCTACTATAGGCCATATACAATCAAATGTTTAATAAGTATATAAAAGTGATATAGGAGTTACACTTTATTTCAGATGGTTCACCATTGTATGTACTATAGCAAGTAAGCAATATATATGTAGTATGTTCAATATAGAGAGAATATATAAAATATATTGTTCTATAGGTATGTATGTTATGAGAAAACAGAATACAGATACCTAATATAAATATAAATTTATGTAACTATTCCAAGTAATAGAATATTGAGTGATGAGATCCAAAATTAAGCATTTAAATATACACAAATTTTGATTAAGAATGAATTAGTATAATTGATACATAAGTAATAAGAGTATATTATGCATAGATAGTTTGAATATTGTTAATTATCAAATATATAAAAATGAATCAAAAAGGTTTTAAAAAAGATTGTACCTAATATAATAAGTTTAAATTATAAATTATAGATACTCGACAAACTAGACTAATATAAAGTCACAAATGCGAATATGTTATAAACAGGTAGCAAGTACTATAGAGAGTTATTGCAAGAATAGCAAAGTAAAGGATATCTGTTAATGAGTTTTTGAACAATAAACTCATGGAGCACGACTGGTCCAAGGAATTTTTTACTTTGAGGAAATCCCTGAGCAAATAAGAAAAATAAATTAGATGATGAAATGATGAAAATTATAGAAAGTAAACCAGTGGATGACCATACACTACAAGAAAGGCCAACAGACAAGCTCAGTAAGCAATGATACTGTCCCAGATTGATGGAAATAAAAAACAAAGGTAGCATGGATTTAAAGAGTTAAAGAAAATTGGCTAAAAAAGCCTGAATGAAAGGTGCTATATGACAGATCACATATTAGAAAATGCAGAAAAGGTATTCAAGTGTGTACAAATTAAATGAATTTTCATGAATACAATACAAAATAAAAAAGAAAAGATACTTACCAAAGAGGCACATTTTGGCGAAAATTCCTACCATTTATAGATGATAATGGAATATTAAGATAGGTGGGAGGAATAAAAATCCGAATGATGTATCATATGATTTTAAACACATGTGTGTGCTTTTAACACAGGGAAATTGTTAATAATGAGACATTACCATAGAATTAATGGCATTTAGGAAACAAACAGTAAATGCTGTAAGAGAGAAGAGACGTTTGGGGAGAATGTCGAAACTAATAAGAGATTTTAAAAGATTGCTACATATTAGGAAGCATACCGATACAAGCAACTCAGGCAGGATGGGAGATTTGCCGAAGATAGCATTAAAATGTGATAGTACCACCATTTCAAGTATTGTATAGATGCCTTGGCCCTTTTCTTGTGAGTAAGGGTAGAAGGGAAGGTAAGAGAAAGAAAGATAATGGATTAATATCTCAGTGTTTAGTAAGCAGAGGCAAAGTACATTTAGAAATGCTATATGTCATTAGATACTGATTGCTTTTATCAAATGCTCTAAGAGATTTCATAAGCCGCGAGAGCAATGTGAAAATTGATCCTCGATCAGAATAATGGACTGAACTTTGTGAAAGCTAACAAAGAATTTAAAAGGACAAGTTAAAATTTGGGAATAATAACAAGTAATAAATTTTTGAGCAAAAGAAATACAGTGGATATTCCAACCACTTTAGTCTTCTCACAAAGGGGGTAATTTTGAAAGACACATTAGAACTTTGAGAATATACTACAAGCTTCACTCTCGAAGCAGCCAATAAGGTTGACAGATGGCAATTTCAATACTTTGTTCTGTGAGATAGAATTCATTATAACACCAATAACAGAATTTTCAAATGATTTAGAAAACTTAGAAGCTTTGACACCAAATCATCTACTAACCCTTAAAGGGAATATAACTTTTCCTCCAGGATTATTTCAGGACAAAGATGACTACTGTGATATAAAAAAATCTAATTTCTTAGTTATCTTGCTGATTTCTTTTGGAAAAGATGGATCAAAGAGAATATGTCCCTTTATTGCAAAAAAGAAGTAAATGGGTTACAGAAAGAGAATCACCCCAAGTGGGAGATTTGGTTCATTTTAACTAGATGACTCAACCAGAAATTGTGGAATTATGGAAAAAGTTAGTAAGGTGTTACGAAGATGACTCAAACCAGAGTGAGAATAGTTAGATGTGAAAAATAAATAAAGACTAAGGATGAAAAAGAAACATACAATTTTGAAAAGACCAATAACAAAAATTGATCTTGCGAGAGAACTTGGCAGGTTATAACAAGCAGACAAAACAGAATTTATAAACTTAAGGGAAAGCTAAGAAATAACAAGAACTTAATATTTCTTAGCAAAGGGGTGGAAATGTGTAGTATATTTTGCCATTAGAAAAGATAAGAAAAAAGGAAACAAAGAAAAAAATTAATATAAGGATACAGAAAATTTGCATGTTAACAATGGTGTACGTATGTGAGCATCAACTATGGTTTCAAAAATAGGTAAAATATAGAAAGGTAGAAAAGCAAAAAATGGATTGCAAAGACAGAAAAAAAATTGATGATGACAAATGCAGAATACAAGAAGGGCCAAGATTAAGGGCTTGCAAAGAATAAAAAGCTAAAGAAAGCCCACACAATACATAAGAAAAACCTGATAATTAGAAGATACTGCAAGCAATATAAGCCATTGCAGAAACACAAGCAGGCTGTTGAACAACAAAACTGTCAACTTTGCTAAGTAAACAAAGAAAAAAAGCAAAGTACAGCAGTTGAGACTTATTCAACATAAAGCCGAAAAAGGAAGAAAGCAACTTAAGTAAACATCTATTCAGTTCAAGGACTTATTGATTCACAAAGAAGAACTATTGAGGATGGAATTAAGAGAAATGATAATTCTTCAATCAACAAAGTATATTATAAGGAAGCTATAGAAGAAACCTTGGAGCAACGCAGAAACTCTACGGAAGTTGGTTATAAGAAGAAGAGAAACAAAAAGAATTTAGAACAAAATAGAAAGATGAAAAGTAACGATAGTGATCAGCAGCCCCACAAATTGAGGTAATTAATATTAAGCACCACCCTAATCTCCGAGCAATTCTGAAAATCGCAAACATCAAATATAGAAGTAAAGTTTTTTCATAGGTATAATATAGTTGGGGTGAATGTGGTATAATATTAAATATAAATAAGTAACATCTCTTAGTCTCGAAGAACAAAGAGAAAGGAAAATAATGAAACTAAAGAAGTCCAAAAATACTGATTAATTTTATTGAGTTTATTTAACATTAATTACTAATTTGTTGAGAGAATAAGAAAGTATAGTTCGAAATATTTAATTTTAGCTTTTTGAGTTTGGCTTTGATATATTATAGTTTTTTGTTATTATTTTTTTATTTTGGTACAGACCTTATGTGCACAAGATTCTTGTTGTTATTGAGCCACTTCTCATTGATGAAGATTATTACGCTCGTGTTGAAGGAAGAGAGATATATAGATAATTTGGCCAATATATATAGTATATATAGAAATTATATAAATATATATATATATGATAATTAGAATATATGATTATATATATATATATTAGTATATATATACTGAAACGAACAATTTCATACTACTTCCAAGGGGCATTCGGTGGCAGATGTGTTAATTATCTTCGCCGTGGAAAGTTCCGACATGAGGAAGGCGATGCTACATGAGAGGAAGGGAAGATTTCACGAAGAGGAGATCGTCTTCACCAGAAACCAAAGAAAAGAGATCAGTAGGTAGAAGGGGAAATATAATTAACCGAAAAAATTATGCTGCCGCGTTATTAAATGTAAATTTCAGCGACGTAGGGATGCATTAATACTACAGCGGGTTAGCGGCGAAGCTCGTAGAGTTTGACTTCATTCTCTATCTATAGCCGAACAACAGCACAAAGTTGCAGGCAATGTTTGCGCAAAGAAATTGCAGAAAAACGTAAGTTATATTTAAAAAAAATAAACTTTACAGCTCCTGTAGTTTCATTGGATAGTAAACTGTTAGTTGTTTTAAGCGGAAGTGACACGTAAGACGATTAGCCATAATTATTACAGATGGGGATGTAGAACAGATTAGTATTAATCCCTGTCCATACCGAATTTCATTGGGTAGAGAGCAAGCACATGTAGTTTTCGAAGTTCTATTAGATTGGGACATGACAGAATTAGGATAAACGTGTATGGTTGCGGATACAACAGCTTCCAATTTTGGTAGGGTTAATGGTTATTGCAATTTACTGGAAAAATTTTTAGAAAGAGACTTATTGTATTTACTATGTAGGAATCACGTTTATGAACTTATATTGAAAAGTGCACTTGATAAGTTGATGCCGCCCTCCAGTGGGCCTGACGTTCCCTTGTTTAAATGTTTCAAGCAATCGTAAAGTAAAATTGACAGCAAGAAAATCAAGTCCGCGATGAAAATAACTCGTGTTTAGGAAATCTTTAAAAATGATATAACTGAAATTCTTTCCTTTGTCGACAATGTTTTGAAAATTTAACTGCCTCGCCATGATTACAATGAAGTATTGCAACTTACGCTCTTATTCCTTGGGAGAAGTTCCAAAGTTCCAGTTCTAGCTCCTGGGGCAATACATCCATGCAAGAGTGGATGCAAAAGCGAATTTATGTCTAAAGATCATATTGATACAGAGATCATTTATCATCTAACAGATTCAGAAGAAACAAGGTTTACAGTTAGTATTTTTATTGTAAAATTGTAAATCAAAGCATGGTACACAGCTCCCTTTGCACAACTCGCGCCGTATCATGATCTTCCTTTTTTCAAAAAAATTTGTTAATGTATAGTAGTAAAACTATGGTTGAATAAGAGGCATAGATCTAAGGTAAAATGTGTTCAGATGGGACAATCTTAGGGGAGTGTTAGTTGTAAGAAGAATTTGATAAAATGAGGAATGAACTTCATTTACGGATTTGTGGTCTGATCTGAAGAAATTGCGTAAAGAGGAGAGTACGTTGAAGGTCATTATGGAAAGAAGAAGATAGTCGGGTTAGGCTAAGCGGATATATAGTGGTGAGTGTGCTGGGAATCGACCGGCTGGTGAGACCGAAGAAAAAGTGGATCAAGTCAGTAAAGGGAATGCCTGGGGAGAGAAATGCGAGTTTAACAGTGGTGAGAATAAAGGTGCATAACAGAGAGAATGCGAGGTTTTGAGAGGGGGTGTTTAGTAGGTTGTTATTATTTTTGCAGGGTTGAACCCCACATTTATGCGATACCACGGTGAGGGTCATCGCAAACTCGTAAAACCCTACGGGTGGATTTTTGTGACTGCGGACGAGGTTCTCACTTCGGTATGAAGGGGGAACGTAAAGAGGGATTTCTTTTGACTTTGGCGTCATGTTGTCTACAACATTTTCCTGTTTCGTGTGTATGCTTACCGCGACCTCACCCCCAATCAGGGGATAGGAGATAGATGAAGATAAATATTATATATATATTACTTATAGACTAGATAATATATATATATAGTAATACTATATATAATATATATATATATATATATATTTATTAGTATTATGAAGTATATATATATAATTATATTATATATGTTATATATATAGTATATATATATATATAATATTATATATATGTATATATATATATATTATATATAATATAGTATATTATAATATATATATAGTAATATGATTTATATATATATTTAATATATTATATATGTAATTAGTTATATATATACTTAATATAATATATATATATATATATATATAGTATATAGTATAGTTATATAGATATATAGTATAGTATAATATATATATATATATAGTATATTAATAAATATATATATGATATTATGCTATATATATATAGAATTAATATATATATACTATATATATATATATATATATAGATATATATATGTTATATTATGATATAATATATATATAGTATAGTATATAATATAATATATAATTTAATGATCAGGCTAGGGTTGAGAGTACAAGTACAAGTACAAGTATTCTAGAATTTGTTCAAGTAGCAAGACATGGTAATCAATTCAGTAGAAAGTTACAAGTACTTTATTGAAAACATTACTATGTATATATTATATAGAATAATATATATGTAAATTATTATTATATAAAATAAGATATAATATATAGTATATAGGTATATATATATATATAATATATATATTATATAATATATATATATATATAATAGATATATATATATATATATATGTTATATATTATTATATCATCACCCACCTTCTCTCCCAAGACTGGGGGGGTTAAGGTGCCTGACATGCACCGGAAACGATAAAGTAGTAGAAGAATATGAAGCAAGTCGAAAAGAAAGCCCAGCCTCACTACCACCTTTATACCTTTTAGTGTGAACTCGTCGCAGTCAGAAAATCCACCCTAGAGCTATCACAGGACCGACGGACCCTCACTACGGTATCTCTCAGTGTGGGTTCATCTTGGTCCAGGTGGGCTACACCATACCCCCTCACAAAACCCCGGCCATTCTCTCCTATTATGACCGTCTTTCTTTCTTCGCCTCTTCCCAAACTCACATTTCTCTCCTCCAGCATCCTTTACAGACTCAATCAACTTTTTCCTCGGTCTCCCAGCCACTCGATCCACTATACGCAATCCCTTTAAACCAACCGACTACCATCCATCCTTTTCACACGACCAAACCATCTCAACGTACTTTCATTTATTCTTAATATACCCCTTTCATGACACCACACAACTCTCTAATAAGATCATTCCTCATTTTATATTCTTCTCAGACCTAACACTCCATCTGAAAATATATGTACTTAATCTATACCCTTATTCCAACCATAAGTATCACTTCAATACATGTAACACAAGGTAACAAGATACCCTCATGTAGAAGTTAGCGCATTTAAGACTTGAGTCCCTTTACATCCACCATGGATTAATTGCATTAAGCCACGCTTATCATTGCCATTTCACAACGTTTCCAGACTGCACTCTGCATCATCCGGTTCCCTTTTCATCCAACATATATCCTTCTTAATATTTAAACTAAGACACTCTTTCAAGTGCTTTCACCATCTAATAGAACTTCACACCGAGACTGGTCCTGCAACTCACAACATGAACCTTACTCTGTATCTACGTTACTTTTCAAATCCTCCTTTTTACACATCCTAAACAAATCTCTCGACCAATCCTCTCACTCTCTCTTCAATTTCGCCCACAAATCCAATCATCCTCATATAATAGTTAGGGAAGCCTCCACTCTCTCCCATTCTTCATCATTTTAACACATTCAGTGCCACCCCCACCTTAATTCTTTATAACTACCATAGTACAAGTTGAATCAACCGAAGGAGAACTTAAGACACATCCCTGCCTTACTTCCGATTCTTAATATTAAACCATCACTTCACTTTAATTCTTTCTTACACACGCTTCATTATCGTCATTAACATACTTTTTGATTCCATTCAGAAGCTTACCACCAACACCAATATATCACTAAACATGCCATAGAGCTTCCCTATTAATCCTATAATACGCTGTTGGAAATCCAATAAACCCTAAATACAATTTATTCTTCTTCTCACCTCTTTTAGTATGAAAATTTATGTATGTTTTAATGTAAAATATTTTGATCCACACACTACCTCTACCACTTCTAAATGCACCTTGGAGCGTCTTTACTCAAGTTCACTCGACGCCACTATTTTGACCAAAAAATCCGAGCATCTAATCCTTCCCTTTAATAACACGTGCAAATAAATTAATTTCCCTACAATACCAGACAGTATATCTGCGTCTCACACCCTTGTATAAGGAATTATTATTACATTGTCTGAATGGCTATCTTTGGTAGCCACCTCCACCTCCCAGTGTCTTTAAAGAAACAACTTCGCAGGTTAAAGAAACTACTTCGTAGGTTAAAGAGATTGAAGTAATATGATATATTAGATAAGATATAATATAGTATAATATGATAGATATATAATATAATATAGATATGAATCAAAATCATTGATGTAGTTTTATTATTGTCTTGATTATGATTAGTATAATTATAAGTAACATTTACATTTGATAGGATAAATGGAGAAAAGTTATGGAAAGAATACATATATAGGAAATAATAATTAGTCGAATACGTGGGAGAAGAAGATATCGATAAAAAGAAGCAAGAGTTAAAAATGCGAAACAGGTCAAACAATGTGTGACTTGACAAATATTCAAAAGTACTAAAAAAAGTCCAAGTACTATGGGTAACCACTGGGTTTTAAGATACTGCAAGCACAAGTACTACCCAAAAATTACTAAAGGACCCAAGTGACAGTAGCTATTGATTCTAACCCAAGGCGACTGTAGATATATATAATATATACAATATTATGGGATAGGATATATATATTAGTGATATGTAATTATATAATAGATAAGAGATAGTGAGAATACGAATATAGAGATAGAAGATATATATATAATTTAAGAGAGAGATGATTTAGACTCTGTTTATGATGAAGATAGGAACTGTGTCATTTGTGTATAATTTGCAATACTTTTATTTGAAAGTTCAAATTTTTGAGTATTGTACAACTCTGGGCAACTCTATGTAAAAAGTCTGTTTCCTTATTGGCCTCTCGATTATATTAGTATATATTTAAATTCTATATAATGTAATATAGAAATTTTCAGAAACTCAATATTTATCGTCCATATATTATATATATATATATATAATTAATAATATATTAATTATAATATAATATTTATAATATTAATATATATATAATTAATTATATATATATTATATATATTAATATATATTAATATACCTATATATATATTAAAATATATAATATATTATAGATATATCTATATACTATATTAAAAATATTAGACTTTAATAATATACTATATATATATAATAGTATAATTTATATATATATATTTATATATATATATATATTAACTAAATTTATATAATATAATATATAATATATATATAGAATGAGAAGGATAATATATTATTTATAAGATTAATTAGATAAAAACTTATAATATTAATGTAAAAACTTTCATAAAGTATCCACACATAGTATAAGTAATATATATATAGATAGATGAGTAACGGTAGATAATTTTCTTTATATGAAATAGTAAAATATGAATATAAGTAATAATAATATAATAAATAATATACTAATATAGTTAATGTATGAAGAGAGTAGATATGAGCGCAAGAGGAAGAGGGAGCTGAATGATGTATTATATATATATACAGATGAGAGAGTGAGAGAGGTAATTCATTAAAATCCGTAAATGCCAGCTTCATCTCTATATTATATATATAATTATATATATATATAATATATTATATTAATTAATAATATTAATATATATTATATTAATTATATATATATAATATATAATTATATATTATATATAATAAGTGTTAAGATAAGATGATAGATTAAAAAAGAGTAAAATAAAGAATGAGATAGATATAGATATAAGTAGTAATAGAGTCATATATATATATAAATTAAGATAGATATAATATATGATATAAGAAAGAGAAAGAATATTATGATAGATAGGATAGATAGATAGATATAATATTGAATTAAGATAATAAGATTATTAGATATATATAGAATATGATTGAATAGAATTAGAGATAATAATATATGATGTAAAGCATAAAAGATAATAAGATATTAAGATAATAGATATAGATAGATAATTATTGGATGGATGAAGGATAGATAGATAGATGTAAAAATAACAAGATAATTTTGAGCTGACGCAAATAGTATGAGATTGAAGAGATTGAAAGACCATTAGATGATGTACTATATATCCACTCTGAAGACGAGAGAAATATGAAGAGAAAACGTTGAGAGGTCTATGAGTTTGATCGAGAGAGACCTATCCGGAATGAGAGAGAAACTGACAAATTTGAAAGTACCCTGAAAGTCTATGGAAGAGAGTAGAAAAATAATTCAAAGTAGAAAGAAAAAATACATTTTAAATTTGAATTGCCGATAGAGAGAGACGAGTGAGAGTAGATAATCATGAAGATTATTATAAATCAAGTAAAGGCCTAGCACTACTTCAAACCTTTTCTAAATATATATTAATATTTATATATATATATATAATATATAATATTATATATATATATATAGTATATATATATATTATATATATATATATATATATATATATATATATAACTTATAATATTAATATATAATAATAATAATAATATATATATATATATAGTATATATAATATATATATTAATATATATACTATTAATATATATATATGCCAGAGGTGAGGGATCCAGATCCCCGTTTAACTATCCCGATTATCATATAACAGAATATAGTGAGTGTATTATTTTTTTTTATTTTAGTTAAAAGTGTGATAATATAGTTAACGACTATCCTATTACCTAGTTTATTATACTTCAAGCTGTAAACTTGTCCAGTCCTATGCCAGTCTATAATGAATCATATCTACGAATATTATTATTATATCCTATCCCGCTAAAATCGTACCTTTTTAGCGTAATCACCTGATTAGAGGATGTTTATCTGCCTTCTAACATCTTATGTAAATCTGTCTATTTTCCTTTTATTTGAACCCATTCTCTTACAAGCTAAAAAATCACATAAAATATAAAAAAAAAAAATATATAATAAAAAAAAATAAAAAAATAAAAAAAAAAAAATAGTAAATATATATCCATAAAACTACAATAGCTAATACAGCGTATAAAGGAATAATACCCATAATTTTGAGGTAATCCTGCGTTAATATAATTTTCACATAGGAAAATGTTATATAAAACAAATAAAAAAAAAAAATAAAAATAAATTAGTAGTTAATAATATATATGAATATAATTATAATAGTAATATTTTTTTATTAGAGCCTTATTTTTTAATTTTATTAGTTTCTCGTTAAAATAAATAGTTTCTCGTTAAAATAAATGTACTTTCTATTAAAATTTTGGCTTTTTTTCACTAAAGAATACCTCAAAGGGTATACCGCACTGATTTTAAAAGGATTCGGGGAAAGGTCTCGTGCGGTCATATCCAATCGGGAGTAGGACTACCTCTTTGTGTGAGACTGATTACCGGAGACATAATTCAACCGCCCATCCGGAGGGAGAGTCTCCGGAACCGGCCACTCTTCTCTCGGATAAGATCCTGTGTGCGTGGAATCATGTCGACCGAGTTAGGTTCCTCCAGAACCCCCCCCTACGGGTATGGAAAACGTCGGCCCCCAATAAGGTGATCTTGTTCGCTCACGTCTGGTGGCTCGAGGCCCTGCTAGAGATGTGCCACGGAATAGGTGTTTTGAGTAGTGAGATAGGACGAGTTTTTTCCGTGTATGTGAGAGAGTGAGTGTATACCAGATTCCAAAAATGTATGTCGCTTTATTACTGTAGCTTTCGTAAGTGTGAGATGGTGAATAAGAACCTTGTTAGTTTTTTTTATTTTGTCTCCTTTGTTTTTTTATGTTATTTTGATATACTTGTTTGATATAAATTGTAATCACTCTTTCAAGAAGACGAAGGCCGAGATGGTTCGGTAACTAGTGAAATTGATTTGACAAAGCTAGTCATGTCCTACCAAATGATTCTCGTATTATAACAAGTAGCCCCGTATTAATATAGTATGCAAACGAACATTTGTGTACTAGTAGAATTATTGACGGAAGGATTATCCTAGATACGCTGGCACAATTAGAGTGAGTATGTTAAATAATAAGGTATAGGGTGAATAAGGTGGTGAATAAATTATAGGATATATATATAGTTGTAAATTAGTTTATGATGTGTTTCTATATATATGTAAGGAAAATATATGCTGGTCATTTTTGGTCGAAAGAGTATTGAGTGTCGTGAGAGTGATCATGAAGGACCTTATTGTTAAAGAACATAAGGTGTAGTTCTTAGAAATGGTAGAGGTAATTGTATGTTATGTGATATCCCCAACTATTCCATTTACATTGATAAAGTAAAGGGATTGAGCAATAAATGACTAGTAAGAGATAACACTATTAAAATTGTATTTAGGTTTATATGACCTTATATATATGCCCCAACCAGCCGTATGATAGGTTAAATAGGGGCATGCTTCATAATTAGCTGGTGATTTATAAGGTAATATATATGGTGTTTGGTATATATATGAGCTAGTGGTGTCTCCTTATGAGGAAAGTGCTAGAATATAACATTGTATGACGATGTAGAGTGAAAACGTTAGTATGATATACTGAATAACAGAATATCCAAATAGTATTATTCGATTTTATTTATTTCTAGGCAGTTATTTAAGTATGGCAAATAGTGGCGCGACTCAGTTATTTCCTAAATGCAGTCTCCAGTTTACCATTTCTTTTTGTTTTTTATCCCTAGGTGTTTATTTAAATAATAATTAATAATTAGAATTTAATAAATAATAAGAAAATCTTTTTTCAACATATTTCATACCTGGTTGTGCGAACAATAAGTGCAAAGATAGTGTGGTTATTAGAGAGTATGTTGGGCATAAAATGGAGAGGTTAGAGACCGAGCCAGAGCAGGTGCCGATATTAAAAAAAAACAGAAACCCTACCAGCGAAAAGAAAATCAGGAGAAGTCAAAGACTTAGCCGGAGTCTTCGTAGGTACCGAAATCTGTAAGAAGATAGGTTTGATCAGTTTTCTTGCATCTAATGATCTTAGTTTTCGAGATGGATCAGATGAGAGTGAGGTTTGGCAGTGGTGTTCGCGGCAAAAAAGATGAGTGTATGACTTCTAGTGTATATAATACACGCCTAGCGTAAGATGGTACTATAAATATAGTGTAAATAGAGTCGACTCTCAGTCACGGATGTATATATTATATATAATAATCTATATATATTATATATGTAGAGTTTGTTAGTTAGTATGTATAGTTAGTAACACTTGAGTATAATCAAGATGATTCATCAAAAATTCACTAAACAAAATATATAATAACTAGTAATTCATTTTGGATGTGAGTATGGAGGAGAAGGAAGAGAGGAGAATGAGGAGTAGGAGCATGAGGAGGAGGCTGTGGCAATGGCAGAGAAAGGTGGCTGGGTGCAATTAAATCTTAGAGGTGGGATGAAAGGACTAAGTCTTGGATGCGCTAGGGTCTTACGAAGGGTATGTTTTTTAGATAATAAAGTTGATAATGTTGAAAATTTTAATATACACAACCAGATAAGAATACCTAACGGATACACTAATTAAGATGTCGCAGGAGTCCAAAAGCTAAAGTAACGGGAGAACGAGGAGAACTTGTTGATTTTCCATTTAAAGAAAAACTGGGAGAAAATTAACAATAACGGAAAAATTGCTTTCAGGAGAAGTAACGGGTAACGGAAATTACCTTTTTGAGAGGAGAGCAGAAGAGTAACGATTGCCCCACCTTCCTCTCTCTCCCAGCCTACTGTGCCTCCACTCCTCATCCTCTCGTACCTCCTCCTCCTCGACCCTTCTCCGATGAGAATGATGGAATAGACGATGTAATATATAGAGATCAATATCATAATAACGAGAATAAGACGAGATAGATTAGTAGACAAGATTGAGATATAATAAGTGAGAGATAGATGAGAGAGATAATAAATGAGAGTATTAGATTTAAGAAGAGATTTTTCAAGCAATAATATCATTTAATGTAAATTGTCTAGAGATGAAGAAAGAGATGAAGAGAGTAGACTCATAAAGAATAAGTAAGATAATATATAAAGGGATCAGTTAAGTAATATGACAACACATGGTACTCTGATCGAGACTAGTTAACCAATGATCTAACCCCAACTCATACACATTAACATGCTACTCATGTCAAAATTTACTTCACAAAGGCCCTTCTCCATAACAAATTTAACTCATTGTAATATAACTTAAAATAAATATATAATCCAACTTATATATAATACCGCCACTGGTCAAAAAATAAATAATAATATGATTAAATATGATACCCCATAACCATCCATCTACTAATTAGCTATATAACTTAATAACTAAGTTTAATGGTCACATCAATGCTAAAGTAGCTATATATATATAACTATAATAAACCTAACTGGCCAAATTTCACAGTAGACCAATTTGGTGCTTCTGTTACGTTAATAAATATTACTATATGATACCCAACCCATCCATATACCTATTCCAAATCACCTTTTCTAAAATGTTAATGCAATATTTGTGAAATCACACTCAAACAATCCTCCTGTGGCTAAATA
>JABUQX010135003.1:0-20840 GCA_015478945.1 Trachelipus rathkii | reverse complement strand
TTATGTTTCTCTTTTTTTTTTTATAACCATCTATTTTTCTACTGTATTTAATGGATCACTCTTGAAAATCTGTACCTCTTCACACCTACTTTTAGTATTTGTTAAAAAAAATTTAAAGTGCCACGGCCGGCTATTGTACATTTCATTTACATCAATATATAAATAACAAAACGTATTAGAAAAACATTTCTAACATGTGAAAGAATTATGAAGATTGTAAACACATTTTTCATTCAAAGAATATTGAACAAAAAAGTTTATAACAATTAATTTGAAGATCCACTAAAATTTCAAATTTTATTTGCTTATTAAGAGTCCAACTATACAACCCTTTTCTCATAAAACTTTTCTTCTCCCCTATCTTCACACACAAAATGTTTGAGAAATTGGATCTTCCTTTACCTTGCATAGTTAACAATCTTCTTCCGTAAATTCAAGAAAACAAAATATGCCAAAATCACTCAGCTACCTTTAACAGATTTAAAGAAAAATTTTAAATAGAACAAAGATAATTTTTATATACATATATTATTTTTAAATTTTATTACTAATTAAGATTGCAAAAGCTATTTATTGATTGAAAATTTAATTGCTCAATTAACAAGTTACAACTTTAAATTTCATTTCAAAATTTTCGCAAGCGTCAACAACACGGTGACCAGACCCATTTTTCAGCACAATTTAACCCCCCAGCACTCGAACATTTTCATTAAACACATTTATTAAACCATATTCTTTTTCTTTGCCTCTCATTTTAACCAAATATATCAAGATTTAAAAATGCACACGTTATTAAGGTTATTGCATACATCTTCAGACATCCTTCCCATTCTTCCGCTTCCAAACAAGGGATTGCAAAAGATTCGTAACTTCCTGAATCTCCACCTGTTCATCCACATTTTATCCCTAATGTAACTTCTCAAACTTCCAGGTTGAAATAAAACCCATCACAACCTCAGTGAGATACTTCATCAGAACCCACATATTAAAATCCTCCTGCATAAATTGCATACCTCAATTTCCTTTTCTTTTCACTGGCAGGGGACCTCTTTCACAGAAATTTATCTGTAAAAGTCTATTTGAACAACAAAATTTGAGATATCTATTTTGTTCTTCATTATCGATTTTATCTTTTCAGATAAAATATTCTCTTTTCCTCACACGCTCCAAAAATCTCTATCACGTACCAAAGTCCTTTTTGTATTTAATTTAATTATTTACTTTCTTCCTATCATATTTATTCAATAAACTCCAGTATCATTTTTGAAACTAACCCCGATCAGTCCCCCCTCTTTCACCCCTATTTTTTTCCTATAAGAAAGCTCTTGTTCATTCTTAAAATTCATTCTGACTTCTGATGTACTACCGACAAGGTTATATTTTTTTGTCCTCCGTCTGTGATTCTGGTAAGCTTAAATTTGTTTGGTTTTTATAAATTTATCTCTCACAAGAAACTTGTACTTTCAGTCGTAATAATAAGAACGACAGTGATGTTAATAATAATAATAATAATATAATATAATAATAATAATAATAAGTAATAATAATAAATAATAATAATAATAATAATAATAATTAACAATAATAATAATTAATAATCAATAATAATAATAATAATGAATAATAATAAAATTAATACAGTCAGTGAAAAAATAACGTAATAATAATAATAGAGTAATGAAAATAATGCATAGGTGACGTCGACTTAATATAATATTAATAATAATAATAATAACTAATAATAATTAATAATAATAATAATAGATGAATGATGACGCTAATTTCCTTCCCATTTTTTTTTTAATTACTACGTATACTATTGTTTTTTTGTTTTTATAAGAATTAGGAAAACAACTGCTTTGCGTTTTATTAAAACTACGACATAACATACACTCACACTTCCAACCACCAGAACACATGTCTCAACTTACAATTAATTTTTGTAACAAATTTAAAAATTTTGTAAAATGGCTTTTTCCTTTTTTTATTTTTTCTTTTTATTCAACGTCGTTAAACTAGAAACCTCATCGGGCACCAAGAATGTTATATTATTTTTAAAAATTTAGTTAAATTCATTCACGTTGACATTTAAATTTTTAAAATAAATTTTGTTTTAAGATTTATTTATCTTAAAGCACTTGCTGAAGTAAATCTTAAATTTTTGATGTTTGTCCTTTTTTCTGACAATTTTCAAAAAAACAAAAAAATTTTAAAATCTTTAGTATAAAAAAAATCAAGCTTATAGAACTAGTAATAGATGTTAACTTTTGTTGAAATTTATGTATTTAGTCATCAAGAGAAAGGACACATAACATTTTAACTTTAAAACATTTTATAATATCTCTTAATATATTGAAAACTTTTGTTTTAACTTATGGTTTTATGTCATATATTTAATAATCTTTTTTCACAAAATGTAAAATGGTAATAACAAATGCCCGCCCACGTTGGATTTTTTTTATTTATTAATTTTTTTATTCTTGTTTTAGGCACCTTCTTTTTGTAGCGGACCTTCTTTATTTATGGCGGACTTTTATAGCGGAACTATTACCTGGAATAATATATCTAAGCAAAATTTACTTTGAATTTAACAAACCATTTATTCCATAACTTTGTATATAATAAAATTGAGAAGCAGCAGATAGCGACAGTTTTATTACATGGCCTAAACCTTAAAAATCGCGCCACTAGCAAAAGATGGTTTGGCGAAAATATACTATATATATACTGTATAAGAGATATACTATATATACTATATATATATATATATACTATATATATATATACTATTATATAGTATATATAACTATATATAATATATATATATTATTATATAGTATATATGATATATATATAAAGTATATATATCATTATATATATATATAATATGATATATTATATATATATTCTATATATTATATATATATATATGTATATATTAGATAATATTATATATATATATATATATAATATAATACTATATTAATAGATATATATATATATACTAGTATATAGTTATAGTATATATATATACTATATATATATACTATATATATATATATATATATATAATATATATAAAATAATATAAAGTATAATATAAATATGAAATATAAATATAAATATAAATATAAATATACGATATATATCTATATATCTAGTATATTATTATATATATATATATAACGTATATATATATAGTATATATATATAATATATATATATATATATTATAGTATATATATTATATATAAGTATACATATATTATATTATATATAGTGATTATTATTAGCTAACTACTCATATATATACTAGTATATATACTATATATATATATATATATCATATATTCATATAGCTATATATACTATATTATAGTATATATATATACGTATATATGAACTCATATATAGTATAAATACATATATATGATATAGTATATATATATACGATATATAATATACTATATATTAATATACTTGAAACTGTCATATTACTACTTATATATATACTAACATAGATTAGGATTAAGTATTATAATATATATACCTAGTATATTATTATATATATATATAAACCTTTATCCATATATATATATATTATATATATTTAATATGTTAACCATTTGTAATTATATGCATTATATCTATCATACTATATATAATTTATATATATGTCAATTAGCCCCCTCGAGATATTCCCCCACACAAGGCACACTCTCACGAAAGATGCAAATCTCCCTTTCTAGACTGAGAGTCGGGCATCACCCGGACCTTCAAGAACACAAAAATCGATGCGCGACCTCAAGAAACTCTCATTCCCTCTCTGCCAAAGAGCTCTAACAGAGCCTGAACACTGTCAACCACCTTCTGGCTGAGATTGACCCACTCACACTCCGCTAAACAGTGCACAATCTAGATCACCTCCCTTAGACGGGACCGTTATCGCGGATTACGGATTGCGTTGTAGTTAAGGCTTTTTAGTCTTAGCCACAAGTACTTTATATATTATAATAATACTATAGATATATATACTATATATATAGTATATAAAGTAGTATATATAATATATATATATATATAATAATAGTATAGTATTATAATATAGTATAGTTAATATATAGTATATAATAATATATAAATATATGTACTATATACTATAGTATATATATATATATCAATATATATATATAACTAATAAAATATAGTATAGTATAATACATATATATATATATGACTATATATATATAATATATATATATATATAACTAATACCTATATATATATATATATATAATACTACTATATATAATAGTATAGTATATATATTATATATACTATATATATATAGGTATTATATTATCATATAATATATATATATATATATAATATTAATATATATATATATCGTATCTTTATATTATATAATATTGTATCTATATAATATAATATATATATAGTTATATCATTATCTATTCTTAAGTCATATCTGTATATAGTGAAAATGAAAATATAAATAATGTTATATATATACATAAATATTATATTTTATACTTAGCGCGTCGGATATTATCTATATCCTTGGATCATTATAGCAAGGTATTCCAACTACTCTATAGTCGCGGCGAGACATGCGGCGCCTGTCTATACTACCTAAGATACGATCGTTAACATATTACCTGCAATAATGCACTAATATATAATCCGTATAAGTATACTAATAATGAATCATATATATAGATATAATCTATATATATATATAGTATATATATATCTAGTATGTTTTATACGTATATTATACCTATAATATATATATATATAATATCTATATAATAGTTATATAATATCGTTATATATATAGGTATACTTACTATTATATACTATACTAGTAAGTCTGTATATATATATCACTATATACTACTATATCGATATAGAGTAGATCATATAATATCATAATACTATAAATATATAATATACTCTATACTATATAATACTAACTACTTATATCGATATATATATATATAATAGGTATATATATATATTATATATAATATATATTATCATGTATATATATAAATCATATATATATATATACGTGATGTAGTATATTATATATATATATATATATATATAAAATTAATATGATGAATGGTATATATATATAATAATTTATATATACTAATAGATATAATCATATATACTTATATAATATATATATCTATATATAATATATTCTCTATACTATTTATATATATATATATATATATCATATATAAATATATAGTGACATAGATATATATATATATATATATATATCTAATAGTTAAAATTAGTCATCTATATATAATTTATATCTATATATATATAGGGTATAGTATTATATATATATATATACTATACTATACTATATAGGAAACAGTATATAAATATATATAATTATCACTACTATATATATATATATATACTATATATATATATCTATATACTACCTATTACTAATGATATATATATATAGATAGCTAGATCGTATATATCTATATATTACGTCATATATATATATATAATATATATAATATATATATATATATTATACTACATATAATGATAAATTATATATATATATTAGTATATATATTATAATATTATATATATCTATTATATATACATACTAGTTTAACTATATAACTACTTCAGCCGAGCTATAATAATTATATATATATATACTAATATAGTATATATATATACTATATACTGTATACTATATCTATAATATATATATTATCTAACTGTAGAATATACAAAAGAATATCAATAGCCTACAAATTTTCACTAAAGATATCATTAGAAAAGAATTATAGAATACATATACAGTAAAATATATATATATATATATATGATATTATATATATAATACTATACTAGTATATTATATAATATATATATATATCGTATACTACTATATATAATATATATAATCTATATATATCTCAAAATCTATAGATATATATATCTATACATAGTATAATTATATATATATATATATAATATATATATAGTTATATATAATATTATTAATATAAATATATTATAATAGTTATATATATTATATATAGTTATATATTTATATATTATATATTTATTAAGCGGATTTATATATATATATTTATATTATTCTATATATATATATAATATTTATATATTTAATATTTATATATATAATATAGTTTATATATTTAAATATATATATATATATATTTTATAATATATTATATATGTTATATATTTATATATATATATATATTTATTTAAATATAGTATATATATAATTATTAGTATATATATATATAGAGTATTATATATATAAATATATTAACTATATATATAATATATAACTATATATATAATATAATATAGTATATATAGTATATATAATATATATATTATATATAGTATATATATATTTATTATATATAGATATATTATATATATAGTACTATATATTATATATATATATAACATACCTATATTATTATATATATTATATATATATATATATGATATATATTTATATATATTACTATATATTGTAATATATATATAATATATCTAATATATATATATAATCCTATATAATTATATATACTATATAACTATAGTTTGTAATATATTATAATATTATATATAGTATATATATAGTATATATATATATTATATATGTAATATATTTTATACTATATTTTAATAATAATATATATATTTATTATATATATATATTAGTATATATATATATATTATATATATAAATATATTTATATATAATATCTATATAGATATATAACTATTAGTATATATAATATATATATATAATAATATTACTAATATATAGTATACTATACTATAATATATATATATATAACTATATATATATATATATATATTATGTATATATCTAGAGTAGTATATTATATATATATATCTATATTATATATATATATTATATATATATATATATATATATATATTATACTATATATAATATAATATATTATAATATAATATATATTATATAGTTGTCAAGAAGGCCGATGCTTCTTGCGGGTCTTGTAAATATAAGGATCTAATTTTGTGTGTCTAGCTGGATTTTAATGATCTCACTGTTTAGTAAGATGAAGATCTATTCCTTATAAGTTCTAACGATTCAATCTGAAGAAAGTATTACAAGGCGAATGAAGTGAGCTTCTGATGAAAAGACAAAAGTACTCCTATATAATATTTTAAATTGATATTATTAGCACGAAGTGATTTAGGCAAAAAAGCCCCAACATAACTTGGCATTATAGTATATATAACTAGACGGGTATCCAGATTACGAATAAAATTACAATTATTTCTAAATAAATAATAATGCTAAGTTTATAATTGATTTTAACATAGAATTTGCAAAAGCGATCAAAGTTAATGTATGGGCAGTTCCAACGTGGAGTATCATCCATTGAAACAAAATGAATAATACGTAATAAATGATCAAAATAATAAATCTTTTCCATAATTTAGACAATAGATATTTGATGCAGTCTTTTTAAGCCGATCGCTTGAGTGATTGAAGCTCCAAATTCTCTACCCTCGGCGTTCTCATAACGTGACACACCCCCCTTCTAAGAAGACATTGGGGCATGGAACCAATCGTCTTGGCACTTCTATGTCGTTGAACGATCCATTGAAGCCAACTATCACGTTACCATCTTCATTCTTGAACTGGAGAATAAGCTTCACACTACACATCATTATTCTGGAATTCGTGGGTCTTTCCTCGGTGGACAAACGATCGGGACGCAAGATGAGTTCTTCGGCTTTTCTACGGCGTTTGTACTGTGGCATTATTCTTATCCACATTGACGGGTTTCCCATTTCACGTCCTAAGTTTAATTTTTCTTTCTCCTGTACTTCTACTCTCTGATCCATAAATAACTTCAGTTTAACTAGGGGCAAAGTGGCGTTGTTGCTTTTAAATGCATTTGAGTTTGTTTCGTCGGCCAATTTGTCAAGAAGGAGTAGAAAATTCCCAGACTTTTGTTAGGGTCTGATAATCATTCCTCTTGAATGCTCCAAACCTTTGTTCCGTGGATACACCTCATCTTAAAAAAATGAAGGCGGTTATCATTCCTCTTACAGCATCTGACTTATCATCAGTGCTTGATTTGAAGTAAAACTACTTCCGAGGTTCTTTTGTCGATTCACCTCGTTTAAGGCGCAGGAGGCTTTACGACTCGTCATTGTGTAACAGATTAACACGTCGTTTCCCTGGATAAGATCCTGACACGCTCAGTCTATCTCATATCCCAGTAATCATTGCTAGTCACGTATTTCTTTAAAGTACCACCGTACCTTGTTCAGCGTCAGATGAGCTTCGGGTCCGAGGGGGGGTACCTTGGTATGATTCTAATTTTCAAAACATCACATAGCTGCACATCCAGGCAGATGCTTTCTACCTGCTCCTGTGTGAAATGGTGTCTCAACAGACAAAAATATGTGCCTTCCGGCACTAACCTCATCTTCCTAAAGTTACCTGTGAATTGTCTTTCATCGACAAGGTTGCGTTTAAATAATTCCACCACTGCGTCCAGTATCCCTTGAAACGTTGACGCCTTGACCGATTACTTTTCCATGTGCAATGGATTTGGCTGTCATCTTTCGAGATTTGTCGACATGACAGTGATATTACCGGTATGGATTTACCTTCTACGGTGATCTTGCCATCATGGATAAAATTACGTATGTCGTCAACTTCTTCGTTAATTAAACAACAGGAGGCAGTAACCTTATCCTGGGGATGGGTGGTGAACTGTGTCGCAGCACTTTTAATTTCATTGAGGTCCTGACATCTTAAATTCCACGTTTTATCGTAATTGTAGTTTCTGCCATCTTTTTGTTTGAGATTGCCGTCTCCTTTTCGCGGATGAATAAACAGGTCTTTATGGTCATGACCCCTCCTCTCCGCAATCTCCGCAGGTCTTAGAATAAAACTGTTGGCCCTCGTGTTGACTTATGATTCTTTTTGCCCTCGTCATTAAGAGGGGGCTGAAATGATTTATTGGCATCGTTCTGTTCGAGACTCAATTTAACAGAAAACATAAAATTCCTCTCGGCCTGGACAATAGTATCGTCAGTGCGAGATGCTGAATGCGAGTCTAAGTCAGAGAGTCCACTTCCCGAAGATGCAGTTTCACTCTTCCGGCGGATTTGACGTCCAGGGTTAACTCCGAGTATCCGTCCTCCGTATATATTGCAGTTAATAGTGCTTGCTGAGCGTAGCAGAAGTTAGTCGTATCTTCGGCATGGACGAGGTTACCGAAAATACGCGACAGGGCCGCGATCCAGTAAGGAGTGAACTAAATAAATGAACCACAAGCGCAATCCCATTTAAGAGCCTGTAGCATAATACGTCAAATCTTTGCGCGAAAAGCACTCCATTTCGTCAGAGCCTCGTTGAATTGGTGCTAGATTTTAGTACCCTCAGCGTTGAGGTTGGACCGTTTGCAACCGCGTGTTACCTAGGGTGGGATGTAGATTGCGCTTGAAGGTCTGAATACCGTTCCAGTCATGACTCTTTAACGCTCGGCTTCTGCCTCTATTACGTTCGTCTTCGTCTTTTTTAGCCTTGAATCTCTTCTTTCCTAAGCTTGAATTCTCTTCCTCTGAAGGATAGCATTGAACGTTCGTCCTCGTGTTCTTTCTAGCTTGAATCTCTTCGTTTCTTAAGGATAGCTGACGTTCGTCCTCTTCTTTATATTCTTAAGCGGACAGCTTTTGCGTTCGGCTCTTCGGCGAAAGCCACGTTTCCCTTTCTTTGATGAAGCTCGTACAGCTTCTTTGTTCTGAAGACCGAAGATCCCTTGGCTATTTGAAATACGGCTTGTAAGTCCATCGTGCAGAATAACTATTTATGCAAAGAGTCAGGAGAAAGTAGAACTTTTCGGACAGGCAAACCAATTTGTCAAGAAGGCCGATTGCTTCTTGCGGCGTTGCCTTGTTAAATAAGAGATCTAAATTTTATGTTGTCTAGGCCGGATTAATGATCCTCACTGTTTGTAAGATGAAGATATCTTATTCCTTATAAGTCTCTAACGAAATTCAAATCTGAACGAAAAGTATGTACAAGGGCGAATGAAGTGAAGCTTCTGATTGAAAAGGACATACACTACCCCTATATAATATTTTTAAATTCATTATTATTATTAGAGAGATTAGGCAAAAGCCCCATACATAACTTTGCATTTTATATATATAACTAGACGGTATCCAGATTACCGAATAGAATTACAATATTTTAAATAAATAACTAAAATGCTAAGTTTATAATTGATTTTAACATAGAATTTGCAATAGCTGATCAAAGTTAATGTATGGGAGTTCCAACGTTGATATCAGCATTGAAACAAAATAATAATACTAATAAATTGATAAAATAATAAATCTTTCCATAATTTAGGCGATAGATATTTGATGCAGTCTTTTAAGCCGATCGTGAGTGATGAAGCTCAAATTCTCGACGTAACCCGGCGTTCTCATAAACGTGACACATATATGAGTATATATAGTATATATAATATACTATATATATATATTATTATAGTATATATACTATATATATATTATATATATATTATATATATATTATAATATAGTTAACTATAATATATATTATCATTAGTATATAATATATAATATATATATATATATATCATCAGTATATATATATTATTAATATATATATATATATATTTATTATATAATATATATTTAATAGATTATATATATATATATATATATATAATATATATACTATATAATATATTATATATATAATATATACCTATATATAATTACTACTATATATAATATATATTATATAACTATATAGTAATATATGATATAAATTTTTTGTAAGAATATATACTATATATATATATATATATGTATATTATATACTATATATATATATATATTTAATATATATAGTATATCTATATATATATAATTGTATTATATATAATATATATATATAATTACTATATATGATATATATATTATTATATATATATATATATAGTATATATATATTACTATATAGTATATATATATATTATTTATATATATTTATATATTATATAGTATCGTAGATAATATATCATATAGTTATATATACCTACGGTAATATATATATAGTATATATATATATACTATCATATAGTTCATATCTCTATATATATATAATATATTGTATATATATATATATACTATTATACTTATATATATATATACTAATATTATATATATACTATATCATATACAGTAATATATATATATTTATATATAATATATATACTATATATAATATACTAATAATAATATATATATGATATATACGACCAGTGGTCAGGTACGCGCACGCAAGAGGCCGTGTGCCTAGGCGTCCGACCGACTGCTGGGTATCTATATAATATATATAATATAATAAATATATATATATAATATATATAATATATTATATATATATATACATATAATAGTATATATATATATATATTTATACCTATATTACAGTACTATACATATATATATATATAATAATATACTACACTATATATAGATATATATTAGATATATACTTACTATATATATATATCACTAATACTATGATATATATATATATGTTATATATATATATATACTTATATATATATATATAGATATCTATATATATTATACGTATATTTATATATATATATATATATTTATATATAACTATATATAGACTACTTTATATATATATAGTATAATACATTAATAATATATAATATATATAGTTATAACTATATATATATAATATATATATAATATATATACTATATTATAGCTTATACTAATATATTAGTATATATATCTAATTATATAGTAATTATTATTATATAGATGATAATAATATATATATTTTACTAGTATATATATACTATAATAATAACTATATATTTATATTATATACCGAGTATACGTATACTATACTATATCGTTATACCTACTATATTATAATATTATATATATTATACTCATATATAATACCCTACTATGCTTATATACTATATATCCCGCATTCTATATAGTATAGTATATATAATATATATGATAGCGTCGATTGAGTATATACTATAATATATGTATATATAATATATATATTTATATATAAATATACCTGATTTTTAATTGTAGTATTTATATATATAGTATTATATATATTAGTATAGTATTATATATTTTTTAGTACTATATAATTATATATTACGTATAGTCCATAATACTTATATACTTAAACTAATAATACTAGTATATTATATATAGTATACTATTATATATATATATATTATAATTAGATATATATATATAGTTATCATATGATATATAATAAATATTATACTATAATATATATATATATATATACATTATACCTTATCCAGTAATATTATTATATCTATCATTATATATATGTTATGCTTATACCTATTTATATACTTTATAAGGGGTATACATATTTATTACTATATATATAATATTTTACATATATAATTGTATATATATTATATATATAACTATATATATAAAATAATAAATATATGAGAAATCAGGGATATGAGTATATATAATATATAGTATATATAATATATACTTATATATATAATATATATTATATACTATATTGATTATATATATATATATATAAATTTATATATATTTATACTATACTATATATATATATAAATATATATAATATATATAATATTCATATATAACTATATATATATATATATATATATAATATATATATTATATTATATATATTATATTATATATATTGTAGACCTATATATATATATAATTTATATATAATTTATATATATAGTTATAATATATTTATACTAAATATATTATATATATATTTATACTATATATCTTTATAGTTATATATATTATACTACTCAGCATTATGGTAGTATATTATATCATATATACTATATAATACGCCTATTATATAGTATATTATATAACTATATATATATTATATATATCTAAGTGCACCAAAGAATTTTCGTTTCAAATATACTATTAGTCATCCATTTTTACTAACACATGTACGAAATTTATTTAACAAACATAACTTTACATTACCTTAAAGCAGTTAAAGCCAGAAAACAATAGATGTATTACCTAACACCTAGGGGAATAGTATGCCTTTGTTTTTACGGCTTACGGCTGTTAACTTTCTGCTTACTGCTTTAACTCACTTTTTACTGCTTTAACTTTCTGCTTACTGCTTTAACTTTCTGCTTAAACTGCGTTAACTTTCTGCTTTACTGCTTTAACGTTCTGCTTTACATTACAACATTACATACCTTAAAGCAGTTAAGCAGTAAAACAATAGAGGTGTTACCTAACAACCAGGGGATTAGTACGCTTTTGTTTTACTGCTTACTGCGATTTAACTTTCTGCTTTACTGCTTAACCTTTCTCTTTACTGCTTAACTTCTGCTTACTTTTAAGTGCTCATATATTATTATCATTATTGTTTCTGTTTATATTTTTTATTTTGTCTTATTACTTTTTATTTATTATTCTCTATTTAGTTTTGTTTTAATACTTTTATTTAATTGTAATGTAAGAATAAAAAACCAGAGTGTGTTTCTGTTATATAAACATATTATTTTAATTACAAAAAAAATATACATTTATGTACACACATTCAAATATATTCAAAACAGAAATATGTATTTGTTGCTTAGAGCCAAGAGGTTAGTAAGGATTTGATTTTACTGCCTTACTGCTTTAATTAAAACTCATTATTCCAATAAACACTTACGGAGATGGATGTGAAGGAAATTTACGTTCCGAAGTCCGCTACATGTCTTGTAGCGGGGCCAACAGGTTGTGGTTTAATTTCTATTATAAATATTTTAACAGGAATGGAGATAATTTGAACAATACCCCTGTAGAGAGAATAAGTATGGGTTCACAATGTTTATCAGGAAAACCATTTAAAGAAATAAAGAGTGCATTCAATTTCATGAAGTCATATACGATATTAGATCGCTGGATAATATACAAGGCCACAAAATTATCTGTAGTTAGATGATTTAATGCCACAAATGATTTGATAGCAGAAGCCGTTCACAGTTTTTCTCACCATCTAAATAACTCGGGTTTTCATAACGCAGAATATTTCATCAAAGCAAGCATATTCGAAGTGTTTCTTAAAACACACAGTATTTACTGTTGGTTGGACAGAGAAGAGACATGGAGTCAAATTAATTATTGGGCAACTCAAATGTTTCCTCCTCAAAGGAAAGAGTTCTTAAAAGTATATAAAAGGTTACCTCAAGCCTCCCGGTATTTAAAACTCACCCCAAAAACCACGCCAGAGTGCTGCTTCCGTACCCACAATTCTACCCCTATAGATAGAAACGTATACAACGCCTGAATAAAATGAGTGCTCTAGTTGCAGAGTATTTAAATAAATATCTATAAAAAAATTTATAAAAGTTGAAACGCATCTGAAAAAACGTAAAGACTAATTAGGCGAGATGAGAAAATCAATCCAGTGATGTATGTAAGTCTGTTTAAATCTTATAAAAAGGAAATGCTTCCTTTAAAACGGTCCTCAGAGTAAAGCTACGTCGTTATAGAACCATCATTAAAAAACTCTCCCTCAACATTAAAAATTTGAAAATATAAAAAGAAGTTACTACAGAGAGGGAAGGAGTATTCCTCCATACTCTATCTCCGTCTATAGCTCCGCCTGAAAACAATTTAACGTAAAACCTTCTGAATAGTAGAAATAATGAGTATAAATAAATGAAGTTAATAATAATTACAGCATATCTTATACATGAAATTACAGTTATCCTCTAGTGATCTAACATCTACTTATATAATACCTTTACATATTTATGGCCCGGTTAATGGCGTCACACTGCGCATAAATAATACCGCGAATACACAGTTATATCACTATATTTCATTCACAACCCCCATATAACACCAGATATTATACATCCTACAATGCTAATATGACATTACAAACCTCGTCACTAATCAGCAGTAAAACAATGTATGAGCATATTACCAAACAGAATCCTCTATATTGTGAACGACTCATTATCTTTCAAGCAGCCTCTACCTCCTAGCTTATATGATCATATAAGTATGTAAAAAATTAAATACCATAATAATTACGAGAAAATATTACGAAATTCTAATTAAATTCACGACTATTATTTATGATAATAACGTTTTCCCCATAATTACACTAGCGATGCCATTACCCAAAATGAATAGAATAATCTTTAAATGATCTTGCACCTACATCCATCCCTACGTATCCTGCTAACCGATGATGTAGATATATATATACCGAAATGTCAAGTAAAACTTTGAAGTGAAAAATGTGAATGATAATATATACTTAAATAATAATTCATACCAAGGGTGATAATTATGTAAATAGAGTGCGTAATATGCCATCACATAGCTTCATTAATCAAATTTCTGAAAACGAAAAAGTTGAAATTCCATTTTTCACAATCTAAGCAGAAAGAGGGAATGGTGGGGGTTTTATTAAGGTGGAAAAATGGTTCGGGAATTAGTATCCTAACTAGTTCAGTTGGCCTGTTCAAAAGCTAAAAATCAATAACACAAATGAACTATTCAAGGAAAATAATTTTTATATTTTCCGTTCTTTCCCCCAAAAACAAAAATATTGGAGTGAACCCAACTGGAACTCAGCTTTCTTTCTAGAAAACTAAAAAAATTAAGAGGAATTCTCATTTGATGAACAAGGATCATCCAAATAATTTAAAATTTTACAGTAAACCGTTTTTTAGTACATCTGGAAGTTAAAGATCTATTGTTGCAGGTTGGTGAATTCACACAATATTATGGAAAACCTAGGAAGACCGGAGTTGTTGACAAGGCAAGAAATACAGCCCTGAGACGGGCGCTGGTCTTATATATTGGCCAAAAACCACTCGAAAGGGGGTTCCGATTCGGAATTAATTTATAAATAAATCTGTTTATTAATTACAGACAAAAACAAAAAGTTAATTAAAACCTGTCCTATATAATTGTTGATTAATCAATTAAAACATTCCACAAAGAGCGAACGAAAAGAAAGTTAAAAAATAGCATGAAATTAATAAGAAAACATATGGAACCTTTTCACAAGTTCAGATCATGGGATAAATAATTCCTATATGAAAATAAATAAAGGTATTTACTAGTAACTGCTTGCTTTTACAACAAGCAAAATGTACTAGTAAATTAATTAATATTTTCTCGCTTCAAAGACACCAGTTTGAAACTGCTCGAAGTAAAAATTAAGAAAAGTTGATATTTTCGTCTGCCAAAAACTATGAAGTTTGACCATTCTTTTTTTATACGTCAAGTAATTATTATTAGCACTCAACAAAGAATAAAATGCAACGTTTAAGCAGATTCATCAAATAATAAATAAGTTACAATTATTTTAACAAAGTTATCAGAAAGGAGCCAAAAATGCCTTTTCAGAAAAAGTTGGCCTAATTAAATTTAACTTGGGACATTAATATCACAATAACTAGGAATCATAGTATTACGAAATTAATGATATAGTTAAATTATTCTATTATGAAAGTGTATGAAGTTATAGTCTAAAATGCCCTTGAAACTTTGATAGAACAGTTTAGGAAAGTACGATTTATGAATAACTTTTTAAGGCTTTTTGTCACGTCATATATATATATATATACTATATATATATAATATTAAGGTACATATATACATATACATATATATTATTGTTATTGTTATTGCTGTATTATTATTGTTGATATTGTTATTGCTACATACATACTTCCATATAATATGTTGTTAAGAAGAAGATATTACATATACTATATACACAGCAGTAGCTAAAGAGAAGAATATTGCTGTTATATTACAAGGTTGGCTATATATGTTAGCAAGAGAGAAGAAGAAAGGTTATATTGCTATTGCTGCTACATAATAGGGTTGCTGATATTATACACATATACATATTAAGGCTCATATGCTGGTTGTTATTGGTTGTTGTTGCTAAGGCTATATTGGTTATTGGCTATATAATAAAGAAAGATATATATATATATATATATATATATATATATATATATATATATAGCAGAGTATATATATACATATATATATATGGTCAGCATCCCGAAAGACACACACATACTTAAAAACTATAACAGCTACACGAAAATAAATATCATTTTATTAATCAGGAGACAATTTTACCCCGGAAATTAAAAAAAAATAAAAAAAATAACGCTTTTTAAAAAATTAAATTTGTTAAAAAGGTTGAAAAAATTAGTTTTTTGAGAAAACGAAGAAGCTGGAGTAGTCGGAGGGAGCGCGCAAAGTTGCCAAATGTTGAATTTTTTCTTTTATAACGAACACGGGTAAAACTTAAAGATGGAAAGAGTCGGGGTCTCTCGCTCAACAAGATGATGGGGACTTCATCCCTCCTCTGTCCCTCCGTCGGCTATAACCACATAAATATTTAAGAAAAATAACATTTTCTCCAAAGCTTCTAAAATAAAATAAATACTATTTGGCAACTCTTGCTCTCGTGAACTAATGCAGGGATTCAAGGTCAATCACAGCGTACGCCTGCTAGATTGAAGATTATACTAATCATTTAAGGTGTTATTAATCAATATTAGAATAAAATAAATAAAAATTTATGTATCTCATCGATGAAATTGCTTGCTGAGATCAAAAATGTTAATTAATTCCGCAGACGTTATAGCTTTTGTCACACGTCATTCCTTCGATGCCGGTCCATATATATTATTAATATATATATATTATATTATTAAGGTTTCATTAAAAGTATTATTACATATATTATTGGCATACTTGTTAAAATATACAGCGTTACATGGTTGCTAGCGCTGTTGTTGTTGTTGTTATTGGCTGTTATAATAAGGCTGTAAACAGGCATGGCGTTACATAGCATACATGAGCGCGGTTGTTGGCATATTGCTGGCAAGATGTTAAGGTTGGTTTTATGTTAGTTATATATTATATTATTAAGATATTGGTTGCTAAGGCTACATATTATTATTATTGCTATATGTGTAGAATTTTTAAATAGTTATTGGCTATTATTATATATTAATATATACATGTCATATTATATAGTTGTTATTATTATATATATATATATAAATATATATATATAATGTTTGTTATATATATATATAGGAAGAGTATATATATATATATATATATATATATATATATATATATATATATATATATATAGTAAGGTTATATATATATATATATATATATATATATATATATATATGTTATTAAAAATTAATTTGAATTTTGAGATGAAATTTGATACACATTAATATCCGTTGTTTAAACCAATAATTTGAATTCTTCTAATGCCAAACTAGTTTTAGGTGAGCTCGAATTATATTAAAGGAATATTTCCTTTGCAATGGAGCTAAAGGCGGGTGCAAGTTTCAAGCTAAATTTAGATCAAGAAGCAGAAAGTTTCAACAAAACAATTTTTCCTATAAGACAGGTAAAGGGACACTCGCCGAGTACGGTATGAGAAATTGAGGAAGAATTAAAATGAATCCTTTGCAGTAAAAGAAAATTGTAAACATTTCATTTTATAAGTCCTATTTACAAATGTCTTTTTAAAAAGACCTAATATATATATATATATTATACTTATAGTTATATTTATATATATAGCATAGCACAGCAGCATATATATATATATATTGCATATATAAGTATATATATTGTTGTTGCTATACAAGGTTATTATTTATATATATATGGGTAACAAAGATATTAAGGTTATATATACAGGTTATATATATATATATATATAATATGTCTATTTAAAAATATATTATATTATTATTATATATATATATAATATATATAAATATACTTAAGGAGTATTCACGATCAGATCTTCAAACATAAATACTGGAAAACTAAACTTTTGATAATTCATTTGGCCTTAAAGTTAATTTTAAATGATTGGTCACATTTTAAAGCCACATTGAAAATAATAATAATAATAATAATAATAATACATAATAATAATACACATAATAATAATAATAATAATAATAATAATAATAATAATAATAATAATAATAATAATAATAATAATAATAATAATAATAATAATAATAATAATAATAATAATAATAATAATAATATGTGGGATACACAACTAACACCTTAAGAACCCGAATTATGCAACACAGGTATAAACCAAGTAAAGTATGGGAGCATTACACGACGGATCACAAATCCCCTCCTACAGCTGAAATTGCTAATTGTTTTAAAATTTTATCAAGTTGGTAATTTTAACTATCTGCGCATAGCAGAATCTCTTTATTAAAAACTTAAGCCGGACATCAATGTGAAATTTAATGAAATGAATGAATGCTGGAATGTTTTTTGAATATTTGAGTGTTTTGCAGGTACACCTAGTATCCATGATAATAGTTGTATTTTGCAAAGCTAAATGTGTTTTTTTTTTGATTTTTTGATTTTTCATCAAAAATTATTTTTAAACTTCACAATTAATAAAATAATTTTAGATTTTTTTTATATTTGTGAAATTTATTTTTTTGTAAGCTGCATTATAAATAATAGTTGGTATGCCTAAAGTATGCAGGCGAAATATTGGTATAATATTAAAAGTTTTAACTTTTTATTCCGAATAGTCCTTAATAAAATTTCTTGAAAATAAAGAACTATTTAAGAATTGAAAGAACTTGTAAAAATAGATAACACAATAATAATAATAATGATAATAATATTAACACTACAATAATAATAATATCAATAATACACACACACACACAATAATAACAGTAATAATAATAATATTACACACACTAATAATAATAATATTAATAATAACAATAATAATAATAAAAATAATAATAATACACACACACACACACACACACACACACAATCACAACAAAACAATAATAATAATAACACACACACACACATTATTATTATTATTATTAATAATATTTATTAATAATAATAATAATAATAATAATACCGACAATAATAATGACTAAGTAATAATAATAATAATAATAATACTATAATAATAATAATAATCACACACACACACACACACACACACACACACACACACACACACACACACAATAATAATAATAATAATAAAAATACACACACACACACACACACATATTAATATTAATAATAATAATAATAATACACACACACACACAATAATAATACACATAAATACATACAAAAAAGAATTTTATTATGCTATGGTGAATATGTGAACGTGATATTAAAAAGAAAAAAATTATTCAGCAATGTAATAAGCTTACTATTATAAAGCATGACGCAAGTATTAAATTTTCCGAATATATTAACTCTTTTTTTTCTATTTCTTTATATATTTTATTATTTCTTTATTATCATTGTTAAGCATATTTGTTATTATATATTGTTATTGTTATTATTATATTATTAAATAAACATATATATATACATTGGTTTTCTACAGTATATTGGTTGTTGCTATTGCTATATATATATATATATACCTTATATATATATATATATATACAGTTATATATATATATATATATATATATATATTTATATTTATATAAACGTTTGAAAGGTTTATTTAAATAAGAAAAACGATAAACTGACCGGAACGCACT
>JABUQX010135002.1:12500-18274 GCA_015478945.1 Trachelipus rathkii | reverse complement strand
ACCTAAATAATATTTATATATATATATATATATATAATATATAATATATATATATATATATATATAATATAGTATATATATTATATATAGAATATATATAAATTATATATATATATATATATAATTAATATATCTATTATATATTATATATATATATATATATATATATATATATATATATATATATATATATATTATATATATATATATAATATATATATATACATATATATATATTATTATATATTAATATATATATTATATATATATATATATATATATACCAGGGCCATAGGCAGAATTTTTTCGGGGGTTGAGAATAAATATATATATAATATATATATATATTAAATATATAAGTATAATTATATATATATATATATTTATATATATATATATATATTTATAATATATAATAATATATATATATTATATATTAAAAGAAAATGAAATAAATGAATAAATATATTTGAAATTGAAAGAAATTTTAAGAAGCAAAAAATTAATATATATTTATACATAAGAAAAATGTCACAATTATTCTAGCTCAATTAACAGCAAAATGAATGATAACTTCCATTTATATTTTGTAGCTATGATAAAAAACACTCATTATAGGTCAGATTTTGCTTGTCTTTTTCTCCCCTGTAAAATTGAGAAAATATGTTTCGAGCCTTTTCAGAGGAGAGAAACATCTTTCTTGAGTGCACGTTGTGACGTTGTGACGTTGTGACGTTGTGAGTGAGATAGATGCTAAAATCCTTAACTATTCAAATGTGACTGCATATATTAAGTTTATTTACAAAATTTGTAAACCTTTTAATAGATATAGACGGAATCATTTTACTAAGATTGGTAAGGATGGATCTGTGGCTCACTGGTTTGAAAAATCATCAAGAAAACTAATTGCAATTGCTTGATTTATTTTCGTATTAAATTTGATTCTGACACTGGGCATACTCATTTCTTCATTAGAAAATCCGAAGTTATGTTACAACTTTGCAAATCTCACCAATTTCTTAAAAAATTTATTCGATTTGAGCGAAATCTTTCAAAACCAGGCAATTTTAAACATTTTCATATGATTAAAGCAGTTGCGGTCACTTATAATGGAGAATGCAATGTATTATTATTATTATTATATAATGGAATAGTGAAGGAGAATAAAGTTGAAATCATAATAAACTTATAACAAATTCGTTCGTGATTACAAATTTAAAAAGATTTAAGCCTTTTGAAAAAGGTTCAGTATATTGATCCATCTCATGCTCCCCGAAAGCTTCAACAATTGCTTTAGAATCTTCTCTAAATTGTACCTTCCATAGTAACTTTCCACCAACCCTATTACCCACATTCGTGCTAGTGTTGTCCATTTTCTTTTCTGTTGGAAAATTTTTCCTATTTTTTATAATAAAATAGTTTCCACCCTGGTAAACTAAAATAGTGCCCAAATGTTTTCACTGTGACAATAAAGTATAGTACATAAATCTCAACAACAATGAGTATAAAAGGTTGCTGTATATTTTCGACAGCTTAAATAAAACCATTCATCTAAAACCTTTCTTCATTGTTGCTACACCACCTTGATGTTGACCAATCAGAAAGACACTATTTCACATTTCATAGTATTGCCTCCTCTAGATATTCCCCTTTGTTGTGGAAGAGATCGGTCAACAAATTCAAAGAAAGGAGCCAATTGAAATTCAATCAGGTGAAACAAACAATTATTCTTGGGGTTGGGCAAGAGGTTCTCTGTAGATTTACTTTGGAAGAAACTTTTTAGGGTTGCTTTACTAACTATATTTTATCCGGAAGTTTGTTTAATGACGCTTTGGTTCAAACTTTTTTAACTTGTGACGCTCTAGAATTACAGAATAATCATCTCACATTTGATAAGGTATGGAGAATTAGTGATTCGGCAAACTTCACAAACATTATAATTTTTTTTTTTTACTTTATGAACTTCCATTTTTATGTTGTTTTTCTACAACAAAAAGATTTTAAGACCGCTTCATGCGCGGGCCCGAACCTCGGTCCTAAGCGCATATGGTTGTCCGGTTAGGTTCCCTTAACATCCGAGAACCATTCTCAATATTCTGGCGCTCTGTCTAATTATAATTGAACTCATTTCTAAAGTAGTCACTTCCACCGGCAGTCTATCTATGTAGTGTTGTAAGCTTTTTTTAATTACTCCCATGCTTCCAATTACCACAGGGATAACCTCTCTATCAATGTCATTCCACATTCCTTGTATGAGTAATTCAGAGTTTGTACTTAATATTTCACTTTTCCCTTCATATGCTGATACTCGCCGTCCCATGGTATTCCCTATCTCTATAAGTATTGCCTGTTCTTTCTCTTATATCCTTTCATACAATATCCGGTATGTTATGTGTTATAGGTACATTCATGTGGGAATGCTATAGTTCGTATAGTATAGCGGCGTGGTTATTTTCTTTCTATTGCGTTTGCGGTGTGTCCCAAATATTTGGATGCTTCTATTGTTAGTTTTGTATTTTTCACAATTTCCATAAAATTTAATTTCATATTGTATTATGTCTTTCGTGTATTGCTGGCGTTGGAGAAGTGTGTCACAGCTTGATAATGCTAACTTTTTCCGGAGATACTTTACACATTCGGCATTTGTTGGATATGTTCTCTTTCTCTATCTCTTCTTGAACCAATTGGTTCGTAATGCTAAGTCCTGTGCCCCTACAATTGTTCTTTCATCTTCTTTTCTTAGACTACCCCTGCATACTGCTTCTATCGATTTTTCTTTTTCTATAATACATTGTTATAATATTTTATGTGTTCCTTTGCCCAAATGCGTGCTCCTTCCAATTATTTTCATGTTTTTTCCTTCTTGCTTTTCTGTGCTCATTTCTTAGGTGTTTCATCTTTTCCTTCTTTGTCATTCCTTCTGTTGTTGGATCATCGTTAGAGATATCATACTTCCGTAGGTAATCTCTTTTTTTGGCTGTTAAAGATGTTCTCATCGCTTTCCCTGTTTCATGCTCCTTCACCCATCTGATGAATTTACTATCACTTTCTTCAATATAGGTTGTTAATCCAATCACTTCCTCTCTATATATTGCATCTATTTCCTGGAGTCCCATTCCTCCTTGATCCCTGGGGACATATGGGACTGTCTGAATTGTGATCCTCTATGATTATGTTATTTTCCCGGAACAAAGAGATTTTAAGAGCTCTTCTAACTTATGCCGAATTTTGAAAGGTGAAATTACAGCCCAATGAGAGAAGAAGAAAATCAAGAATTTGTATCATCCACTGGGACATTTTTCAAGGATTACAATGATTACAACATTTTTATGTGGGTTGAAATGAAAGCCGAAGTTTTGAACGGATCCGGATCACTACAACTAATTCAGGATGAAAGAAATACCCATTTGAAATACAGTAACTTCGGACCAGGAATTTCCACATTCTTCGACGATCCCAAACGCATTTTCTTAGAAACTCATTTCCTTGGGAAGTGGGTAATGTACTCTTGTGGAATTGAAGCCTGTGTCACGTGCAGTATTATCAATACATCAGAGCTTAAAATAAGATTTCTTTGTTCTCGTTCACATAGCGATATATCATACAAGATACACGGTTATCACAACAAAAAGAAAAATAGGAAAGATTTTTTCTTTTAAAATAGTTTTCGTCTTGGAAAACTAAACTAATGCCCAGACGTTTTCATCATGCTAATAAAATTTCTAATGTGTTTTACGCCATATGAATGTCAACATCACTGAATATGCAAGGCGCTGTATATTTTCGACAGCTTGAACACTTTTATTTAAAACTTTTCTGCTTTGCTGCTGCTGATTGTCCAATCAGAAAGTCATTACTTATTTCAACCTTCGAAGTATTGTATTCGCTAGATTTTCCTTTTGTGCATCAACAGCCATTAAACCTAAAAAATATTCACGAACCATAAATATGTTTTCCTCATTTCTATTAATATATACTCTTAATTTGCTTTGATTAGCATATTTATACAATTCTTATAAATCAAAATTAAGAGATTCAATTCATAAATTTTTTTGATAGTTTAGAAAATTTAGATAGGTTTAAACCCTTTGAACCCCCCTGGCTACGACCTATATATATATTATATATATATATATATATATTTATATATATTATATATATTATATATATAATATATATATATATATATATATATAATATATATTATATATATATAGTATATATATATAGTGAACTTTAAAAAGAGGTAAATAACTAACAGTTTTCGTTCGTCTTCTTTTGTTGTCACGTTTTTGCACAGCTTAATATTAATAAATTAATATTCAATAAATTCATTAATATCTTGGTAAAGGAAAATAAATTGTTAGAATGTGGTTAAATATATATATATATATATAATAATATACTATATATTATATAATATATATATATATATATAATATATATATATATATATATATATTTATTAATATATATATATATTTTATATATATATTTATATAATATATAAATATATATTATATTATCACGTATATCTATATATATAATATAATATATATATATCATAATATATAATATATATAGTATATAATTATTATATATATATATTAAATCTATCTATCGACTTGTTTACTAGGCAAAAGTGGAAGACAAAGTGGGAAAGTAAATTTTTTTGCAGGTCGTTTCTGGAGCAAGCAAGGGGAAATAGAAACCAAAGGGCATTTTTTTTACATATAAATTATTTTGCACGATTCTGGGATGAAATAAAAATTTAATGAGCTTTTATAGTTTGAAGACGACCATAATTTTAAATGAATGAGTCAAATGAGATTTTACTCTCCATCAGCGGGATTCGAACATTGGACTCCGCGTCGCTGGGTAACAATGACCGGGATTATCCACTAAGGTCGGTTGAGTTTAGTTGAATTGAAATAATATGGAATGTACTGCTTCATATAAGAGAAAACTGACTCTGTTATGCATTCTGCGTACTTCATGGGACCCCTTCTGCGCACTTCATGGGGGTTCCTTCTAGGCACTTCATGAGACCCCTTCTGCCAAATCTAATCATTTCAAGAGAAATCAAAAAGCTACGAATATAAGTTCGATAAGGTTTGCTGAACCAAAATGCCAAAAACGATTTCCTCGCAGAAGATTTGATGAGATAGAAGACAATACAGTGACTAGAAGGTAACCAATGGAATCCAGAAGAGGAAAGAGCTTAACATCATAAGGAGTAGGATAAGAAGTTAAGAAAAGGTCAGGGCTGTTAAGGAGAAGGACGAGAAATTAGAGAAAGTAAAAAAAATTAAGTAGAAGAAATAGAATTAAAAAAAATTCAAGGAAGTTAAGGAGAAGGAATATAAGTTAGAAAAAGACCAGAATGTTGGGGGTCATCTTCAAGAATATCAAGCAAGTTAATCTGCTTTGTCTTGAGATCTAGAGAAGAAAGACATTGGAGGTGGTAAACATTGAAATCACCTGAAATGATCATCTCTGAGAAAGGAGAAGATGAGAAAATGTATTGCTCCATTTTGTATTTTGGAGTTAAGATAGTGGAAGAATTCAGGGTAGTCAGTAGAGTTAGAAGATAAATAAACAGAACAAATAAATTTGGTTATAGATTGGCAGGAGAGCCTGGGTCGCAAGGAGGAAAGTTCAGAAGACTCTAAAATTGAAACACGAGAACTAATAACGTGATTGCCCACATATGCACACCAGTAAGGTTTTTTGTCGGGACACTCATGTACCTTAATTTCGGTTATGAACAAAAT
>JABUQX010135002.1:0-2500 GCA_015478945.1 Trachelipus rathkii | reverse complement strand
TCTTATTCGCTCTGTCACCTCCTACTCCTTCTCCTCTCAGGTATTCCACGACTCCATCTTCGATTACACATGATCTAGTGCATGAGATCCTGAGAAATATGAACGTTAGGATGGCTAGTGTCACGGATGGCACTCCTCCTCGTGTTTTGAGGAAGGGTATTTCCAAGCTGGTACCTGTTCTTGTTCGGTTCTACTCTCAATACTTTTATTCTAGAACTTTCCCTCAGTGCTGGAAGCATGCATATGTTCAAACGATCCCGAAGGAGGGTAGCTGCTCTGATCTTTCTAACTATCGTCCTATATCTCTCACTTGTATTCTGTCTAAGATCTATGAAGCTCTCCTCAACTCTCATTTCCTGGATCATCTGTAATCGCATTCCCTCTTTTCAGATCACCATTATGGTTTTCGACGTTCAAGGTCAACTGGTGTCTTTCCTTCCTATCTCACCAATTTATGGTCTTCTACCCTTGGTGTCTATAGACAGTCATATGTTTGGCGCTTCATATACCCAAAGCATTTGAAAGGATATTGCATGCTTCACTACTCTCTAAGCTCTCCCTTTGCTCATTTTGTCTAGTTTTCTTTAAGATAGTCCATATCTGCACTTGTTGAGAGAGCGATTTCTTCTTCCTTTCCCGTTAATAGTGGTATTCCGCAAGGTTCTGTTTTATCTCTAACTTTATATTTACTTTTCATTAAAAGATCTTTTCAGTTTCTTATCTAACTCTGTTCATTCTTATGCCGGTGACTCAACTCTCCATTCTTTCACTCTTTTCAAATCTGTTAATCTCTCTTTGTTTCTAAAGTGTGTCTCGATTTCATCTTTCCGATTCTATTCTTGCCTATCTGGATTATATTTTTAAAAATATTTAATTATAAAATTATGCCAAGTTCAATTCTTTAAAAACTCAACTTCTTCATATCTCGCTTTCAAACACACCTCACAACTTTCCTATCTTCCTCAACGGCTCTTCCGTCCACCTGTGTGATCAACATAAATATTCTTCTTGGTTTGTCATAATAATAAATTATCTTGGAAAACCCTCAAATCACCATGGTTCCTAAAGTGGACTCATAGAAGTTGGGATATCTGTTCAGGTTGTGGAAACTTTTTTCTCTTGAACAGTTACTCCAATTAAATAGGGGGTCATATCCGCCTTTGTAAGGGGTATTGTTCAAGCATTTGGGTGGGGGGTTTTCTTTTCCGCCCTTTGGACTGGTGAATCTAAGGGTAAAAGACTAAATACAATTCACTTTCAAACTCCCTTGACCCTTTATCCCTGTTAAATGACATGGTACTACAACTGCAGGTGCTCGAGGGAGTTTACCTCTCGCATTCCGCCACCATTCCATCGCCTGCAGCAAAAAGGGAGTTCCCTGCTTTCATGAATCTCTTGTGAATATTGGGAACTCCATGATTGCTCGTTGTGGTGTCGTAACTCCTTTATTCCAGCCACTTCTCTTCTGTGGAAGTCTTTGCCTATATCTGCTTTTCCTGCTGTCATTAATCTCTCTCTCTCTCTCTCTCTCTCTCTCTCTCTCTCTTTTCTTTTCTCTCTCTCTCTCTCTCTCTCTCTTTCTCTTCTCTCTCTCTATCTCTTTATCTTCTCTCTCTCTCTCTCTCTCTCTCTCTCTCTCTCTCTCTCTCTCTCTCTCTCTCTCTCTCTCTCTCTCTCTCTCTCTCTCTCTCTCTCTCTCTCTCTCTCTCTAAGTTCCTGTCTGCGGTCACCACATAGATTAGCGTTAGGCTTCTGGGATCAGGTGGGTTTTCCATTGTTATTGTTTATTTTTATTTAAAGATTCCGCCCCTTTTGAAAAGAGCTCTCGGCCCGTTAGTGGTAATAACCTGTAAAAAAAAAATTATCGGTTTTAACGCAGACTAATCGATAAAAAAAAATAATATAATAGTCTACAGGGAATTGATATATAATATTATAATTCTTATTTTGTTTGATTATCAAGCGAAACAAATTAAATAAAAGAAATATTTTCCGATTTAATAATATTTGGCCTAGTTTGCAAATTAAATTTAAAATACATTTTAGAAGTTTGATTTTTTTATTATGATAAGAAATTAACATTTCTGGCACAATAGACTCAAGCACATATGAATTTCTCGCATAGATAGCGCATTTAAAACTGCCCAAGAGCGCTAAATATGGGTAGGGCAGCACCAACCTTTTTACTTGAAAATTACACGAAGAAACATCGATAGGAAAAATTTAAATCGAAGAACAAAAATCTTCCTTTTTTATATATCTTTTTTTAAACTTATATAAAAAAGGAGGATATTCGTTTTTCGATTTAAATTATTATGATTTTATTACGTTATTTTTTAAGTGTACTATATATCTTATTGTTTTTTTTTATAGTCTCGTCTCCCTTAAATTTGTTTTTCTACGATAAATAATTTTTAGAGGTTTACAAGATTTTGGTTTTCAGAACGCGCGCATCCTACCATTCTGAGATAAAATATTAAATGTAAAAGAATAACAAATT
>JABUQX010135001.1:0-13213 GCA_015478945.1 Trachelipus rathkii | reverse complement strand
ATCTTTTTTGGTTACTACAAGTATATTTGTCTATAATATTGTACATTATTATTGATTTACTGATGCCCATGAGCTAGGTTATATTGTAATATACAGTGCATATTCACGTGCAACACACATTTTAGTTTATAGGTTTACGCACGTGTGAATCGTTGCCAATACTGTGTATTTCTAAAACAAAATAAAATCATGTGAGACATGAGCATAGGGGTAGAACGAAAAGACCCCCCCCCACAATGACGCTTTCGCCTAAGAAAGTTTCACATTTATTGTTCTCTTACAACCTGCAAATAATTAGCATTAATATAGAAATTTAGTTGTAAAGTATAGTTTCTTGAATGAGAAAAAATCACGGGTTGCCAGTTGTCTACCCCATAAATGTAGCACTATATCGACGTCCAGAACAGCTTAAGTCTTTTGAAAATCAATCCCCAAAAGTTGTTAGTTTCAAACAACGTTCCAAACAAACTAGAAGAGAAACAAAATAAAAAGGAAAAAACCAACAACAGCTTTTTGAACAAATAAGCAGTTCATTAGGTTTAAAAAAATTAGCTACCCAATCTGTATTAAATGTGGATATGCTTTTAAATTTATTGTTAAGAATTATAACTTCGATATACAAAGCTGCCATAAAAGCTACTCAAGATTCCTTACATTTTTACATCCTACAAAGATGCGCGTCTCATCGAGCAATAAAACTGAGCTGAAGCAATAGCTATGAAAAAATCTCACAGGTTGTAAACAAACATATAAATATATATATTATATTATATATATATATATATAGTAGTATATATATATAATATATAATATATAGTATAATATATAATATATCATATATATATATATTATATAGTATAATATATATATATATATATAGATTATATAACAAAGAAAAAAGAGAATACTAAAAGGTGGATACATAAGAGAAAACAAGAGGAAATGAACAGCTTTAAAGGGATAATGAATGGGGACCTACAAGGAATACGAAGCTCTTCTGGAAGGAAGCCGCAGGTTAAGAATGAGAAGAAGCGGATCTGCAGAAATGAATAGGCGATGGTGCTTTGTTTGTTTACCTAATGATGAAATGAAAAAGGATTTGCTTCAAGTGGGAGTTTAATAAGAACACTTTAAAAATCGCATAAATTGCATAATGAAGAGGTGATAGTGAATGTGTGGTTTTGATGGCTGCAAGAAAGAATAGGTATTTTGGGATGAGGTATTAGCCAAGTGCAGAGTTTAAGCGTTATGGAGTATTAGTTCCAAGATTGGAAGGGAGCTGCTAATTACCCTTAATAGGGTAAGGAAAGAGGAACTGTAGAAATTATAGTAGAGGAATAGTTTATTGCAGGTTTAGGGAAGCGTATTGCTGATTTGGTCCGAGAGATACGATCGAGTATTGAAGGATGCATGGGTGGAAGAACAAGAGTGCGTTAAGGGGAATAATGGTTTGTGCAAATCTATAGACATGTGCAAAAAATGATTGAGAAATGAGGGGAGAAAAGAATAAATTTATTTAGGTTTATGGATTTGCCCAACAGCGTGATGAAGGTTAATAGCGGAAGCTTTTCAGGAATAGTGATATTATGGTGTGGGGTAGGCTTACTGAAGGAGATCAAAAATGTGATGAGATAGTGAGGTGCTGTTTAAGAATAAATGTTCAAAGTGATTGGTTTAAGTATTAATAGCGGAGAGACGGTTGTGTTATGTCTCCTTGGTATCAATTTGTATGATGGCATGGTTTATGAAATACATGGGGGTGCCAGCAAATGGCTGTTAGAATGATGCGAGAATTGGAGATGAGGCGGAGGCCTGCCCTATCTATATAGCGGGATTGGTCTGTGTGGCTGAATCTGAAGGAGTTTGGGTAAGATTGGTAGAGAGATTTTGCAGCGTGTGTAAAAGGAGGCCCTGAAAGTAACGTAAATAGAGTAAGGTATGGTTGTGAGTGAGGATAGCCCCCAGTGTGAAGTTATGTTGATGGTGAGCAGCTGGAACAAGGTGTCTGAGCTTAAATATTTGTATATGTAGTTGGATGAGAAAAAACAAGAGATGGGACGATGCATGCAGAGTGTAGATAGGAAAGTTGTGAATGGAAGGTGGCTGTGCCAATTAAATCGTTGGTGAATATAAAGCGACTAAGTTCTGGATGCGCTGAGGCGTCTTGCAGTGAGGTAGTTCGTTACCTGTGTATTGATAATAGTGAGACTATGCGTCTGCGAATAAGATTATAGATCTAAAGTAAGCTGTTCAGATGACAATCTTATGGGCCAAGATGCTGAAAGAATTGATAAAATCGGAGATGAAATTAGAGAGTTGTGCGGTGCGAAGAAAGGGGTAAACGAGAGAATAAATGAATATGTTGAGATGTTCGCGTCAGTGTAAAGCGCAATTCCATAGTCGGATGGCCTTAGCAAAAGGCAGATCGATATGAGTGGACCAAGAGCTGAGGAGGCTGTTGGAAGATTACAAAGCTATAGTTAAACATATACCGGGTTGCTAGGCCTGGAACTATGAGAAGGAAGAAAAAGTGAAATTGATACAATAACAAACTTTTGCAGGGTGAAGCTGCAGCAAAAGAACATCAATAGGTCTCTCCGCCGAAGTCAGCCGGTGGACGAAGGAAATTGCGCCAATCGTCTGCGCGATTAGGAACCTCTCTCCAGACACGGCATAAACATATGGCTGTGTGATTAGCACAAGTCGCGTATGTTGTCGCTTTCCACGGGGCCACGGGATGAATCCACTGCACTTTGACGATAACCTTACCATAGATGTCGATACCGAGCGATCTTCCGAGGTCCCGCGAACCGATTCTTAGGAATGGGAACTTATTATTCTGAGTAACAAACGGAGTATTCTGAACTTCTATGATTAATTGCAACAGAGGGGCCCTCAATTAGCATTCAGAGATATATTCTGCTGCATCGCTCTTTTCTCGAAATATTTCCATATGTTCTGTTCCATATATCTGCCCTATTCATTTACCTACAGAATTGATAGGCTTGCTCTCACAGAACCACTTCCGAATCATACCAAAACATATACCCCAACCTTGGCCGAAAAAAAGAAAGAGTGCTTCTAGATAAAGAAAATATCAGACAAAAAATTTATGAATAGAAATCTAACCTATGATTATTAGCAATTGGGATAAGCCGCTAAGAAATCTATCACTATTGGTTAGTTTATCTCCAACTTAATACTCCAAATGAGAAAAACGTAACAAATAATACTTTTGAACATATACCACTTGTCGCTTGGTGACCACTTGAACAAATGCTTATCAATTATCAGTTGACTAGTATGAGAGATATGGAAAAATAAATGTTCCACCTGTCAACTTAATATATGTTCTTAATTATATTTGACACTCATATATACACATGATTTCCCTAGCACCAATACAAATTTATTCCTAAGGTCATCTTTACTATCCACACCTACAAGCATTATAAACAAATAAGTTATAACTAATTCCGCGTACACTTGCCCATAAATCAATGGTAACCCGATCTGCAAATAACAACGCCAAGAGACCTACATTGTCAATTATATCAAAGCTTCGCTATAAAGTAATCATTCATATATTTCAATCCCTCATTTTGTTATGAGTACCTATACCGTAGGCAAACTAGCCATTGTACAATAAACACATCTTACAGCTTCTCCGTTAAACTACCATAAACAACATCGCCCAATCTTCTGCGTATCTATAGTGATACTAGTAACCCCATTTGATCAGTAGAGGAGTCCAGGGTCTACTTATTACAGTATATACTATAGTCGTTCTCAATAATAATATGAAAAATGAATACAAACATGCTGTCCGAATAAAATATAAAAAAAAAATGTATTATTACAATTTCGGCCTAGACTCCTGCACTACACAGCTAATTAATGCTAAAAGCTCAAGGGAATATATCATTATACTTTGAGAGACCCTAACTCTTACTAGTTATAGCACTAAATCTAAACCTTCCTGGGGGTATATAATAGTAAGAAGCCTGTACGCGTAATACCGATATCTTTACTTTCATATATATCACTATACAAGACTATTCTGCAACACGGTGTCACATACCAAATCCTGATAGCTTCCCAGACAATCTAGTAGCTTTGACTGGTTTGTATATAACACTGGTATGGGACATTTAGATTGACAGTCCCTGCTGATTCCAAATCCTAGTGATACTTCAAAGATTAATTTTAGTTTCTTGTAACGATTAGATACTTTCATAACATTAAAAATCCAAGAAATACCCCAAAAAATTAACATCCTAACGGTGGATACCTTTGCATTTCCCATTCCAGAGGCACACCAAAATTTTAAACACTTTTCTTCAATTTTTCCACTGACGTTTAGAATTTTCCAACACAGTTTACCAAATCAAGTAGGTAGAGCCCTAATGACACTATCAGCATCATCAGTAGTGGTCAACTTTATAGTAGGGATGCAAGGCGGGGTACTGATTGAGCAGAATTCTTTTGACTCGGCAATATTATTCACCCACAATGTAGCAAACTAATTGGTTATTTCAAACATGCTCTTCAGTAACTAATACTACTTACATCATGATTTCTGTATTCGGTTAAAATAGAAAAAAAGAAAATATAGAAAGGAAGCCCCTACTTAAAAGCATAATATAAGAACATAATTATTATGCTTGAAAATAAAAATCAGTAAAAAAAATTGTATAAGGCGAAAACTGAAATATCCTAGGGTATATTAAAATAAGATTGAATATTCTTCTGCAAAGATATCCTTAATCTCAAACTGTAAGCCTGAAACAATGTCATTTTTGAATCCCTAACAGAACTTATTCCGAATTATTATTATTATTACTAAAATTCAAATAATATAATAATTCCTTGACAGGCCAAAAAAAAGTGTGATTTCCCAGAGGTAATATTCACCTAGTTCCTTAGGACGGTGAATGATAAAATAATTAAGTTTTATTTATATTCGCAAGATCAAATGAAAAAAACTTTTAATGTATATATAGAATTAATTGTTTGAATTATCACTTCCCAACGTGAAGCAACTTGGCAAGATAAAAGAAATGTTCAGATTTATTAAAAAAAGAGCTTTTCGATCTTCTTCAAATGAGAGTGAAGAGGTGGAGACTGGTACCTTATTGTATGGTATCAGCTTGAAGGAACAGAAAGAGATAGATATAGAGAAGAGAACCGAAAGCTCAAAAAAGTCAAAATAGTCACCCGCCGTTTATACCGATTCCCTTAATTCAATACTACTATACAAGAGCTGAAATATTTTTATGTCGAGACAATATCAGAAAAATAGAGCCACACCTGAGTATTCATTAACGACACCGCGACGGACTCACTATAATGAGCGAAATTCTATATTATGTTATGTACGCGTATTCTTGCTCGCTGCTCCAACTTACACATATTCACCTAGCTCCTTACTAGCTAAGGCCATTCCTATAGATTAGTTCATGAACTCAATTATCCATCTATTATCTTCGGAAGTATGATCCACAGAGACCGTAGATATTGCGTCCCAGCATATAACACTCACCATTATAAATATATAATACATCCTTACATATTAATAAAGCCATGCCCAACTTACAATCCAAATTACGTTTCATCATATGACATTGAAACTAAGACCCTAAACCGCATCCAAAAATGTAACTCTGTATTTATTCTGCTAATTTTGACGCTCCTCTGCATTCACACCACTATACAAGGCCTTATCCTAGTATAGATAATTATGAAATGCTCAGGTGCGCGTAAATATCCCTCCCAATTTATGCTAATTAGATTCTTTTCGCCACTACCACCCGCACAATTATCCTTAAGATTTATACCATCGGACACGAATTAACGTAGTACCACTTTTAGAATTATTTATACTTTTTTTGCTCCTTTGGATTCGTCATCAACCATACACATAAGAAGAGCTCCTTAATTATACGATAACTTAATTAACACATAAATAACAACATAAATACATCAATGACAAAAGCACAGCCACTTCATAAAGACACTTAATACCCTTCACACTTAAAGAATCACACCAAGTTATATATAATTTGAATTAAGATTATTTTATGAAATATTAAATATTTAAGAATTAAAAAAGAGAAATATTATTTAATTAATTAGATTATTAATATGATTAATATAATATATAATAAACTAATTATGAATAATATTGATATAATATTTCAATTTATAGAATTAATTGAATATATGAAGAGATAATTAAGAAGTATATATAATATATATAATTATTATATATTATTAGAACAACACTCTCTCTCTGATAAGATACTTTCGTCTCGTAAAAGATATATATATAAAAATAATTTTCTTCAATTGCTGTAGTTGAGAAAAGAAAAGAAAAGATTATCACAGGTAGCGATATTTTGAATTCAGAAATAATAAAATGCAGAGAGGTAATTTGTTTGAATTCAAAACTATCATTACTAGCAACATCGTATAAGTATCCATTGGTGCGGAATATATATCAACAGATTGTAATATAATAATAAATATAAGGTACAGTAAAAGATATAAAAGCATCATTGTTTACCAGAAATTCTTTTATTAATTGCCTAATCTATTCTTAATATTAAACTTATAATATTATAAAATTAGTAATTAAATTTTTATTGTATAATTATAATATATTCATTAATATAATATATATATTATATTATTAGAATATAGATAATTATATATATATGGTATTATATAATTGGTTAGGGAATAGAATTAAGATTTTTGATGTACATACTTTTATCTTTTAGGTTTGTGCAATGTATCAATGTTTTATAAATTACTTTGTAAAACACAAAAATGAACGGCGTCTAATATAACTAATTTTAAATACAGCCTTGATTAGAAAAGCTAACGAGGACTTAAATAATAAAAATTTTGTAGATCAAGGATGGATTAGTTGTAACAGTTGTTGATGTAACGAAAAAACCTGTTCTAAAACAGATGTTTTCTCATTATTAAAAGAATGAGCATCATCGTTCAGAAAGAAAGACCAAAAAAGAGTTAAAAGAAAAAGATTGAAAAATCATGAAAAACAGATTTGGCACTTCATTCGAATATCACACATATGCTAAAATGACATATATCTATATACATATGCGTTTATAATAGAATATAAATGTAGATCTATTGCCCTATATAAGGTTGTAAATGCTAAACTCAAAAATCAAAATTGGATGTTATATGTAATAGTACCGATCAGTTGAGGGGTCGACATTGGAATAATATATATATCTCATCCTCGCAAGGTTCAATACTTTCATACCTGATCACATTCACAAAAATTAATGGCGCAAAAAATATAGCATCTTACTCTTTGAAATTTGATTAATAAAAATAAAGTACTTTTAATTTGACTGATTCATTAGTTATTAATTTTTCAGAATTTTATTGTTTAGATCAAAAAGAATGTAAGGACTCTTTAATGAGGTGTGTTCTTTGGAAAAAAAATAGAATTTATGTATTCTCATACGCTATATATAGATAAATATAATATAAATAAATATATATAGTATATATATTATATATATATCAAATATCACCCCCACCATCATTAAGTCTGAATCATTATAAACCGATTAGATAAGAACATACAGTAATAAACAGAATCTAGAATATATGTTTCATATAATACGTAAGGTAGTAAAAATTATGAGACGACTGAGTGTCATTAAAGTTCGTGTAGATATAGGCTTATGTAGAGGAGACAGAACAGATGTGCTGCACTTGCACCAGAAATCTTTTGAATTGACCTAAGGAGTTTTGCAGAGTTGTTTAACATCTGGAAAGTAATACGAGCAAGTATATGTTTAATTTAATATAGGAAGGAGCGAATTAAATTATATTATTATAATAGATAGAATATTGGCACTATGAGTGATATACATGCCTCTTCCTCGTATCTTACTGATTTTAAAGAAAGATTAAAAAGATTTTACATTATGTATTTTTTTATATACATAAAAGAATGGAAATTACAGAGAGATTCCTGCAGAAACATTTAAAAATCATATTAAGTCCAACGTACTTTTTTTTTTAGTGTTATTATAGTAAATAATAAATATATAATATTACAGTATAATAGATTATGAATAATATATTTCAAGTATTTATTTTATTTTATTATTATTAAATTACTATCTAATATTATATAAAAGGATATATAATAAATTTAATAATACCTCATAATCACTCACTTAAGGCAAACCGCTCTACTTAATATACTCACTTACGAAAGCTTATAATTAGACTATGATATAGCTATATTGAGCAATAATATTATATAGCCCTATAGTAAATAGTTTAATCTTACTGAGCTCCCCCAAAGGGGCCCACCATGCCCGATACTCCACTCCCACTCCACACAAACCACACACCACCACTACATTATCACCTCTCTCACTACACCTTATACTATTCAGCTGGTATGCATCCCTTATACTACCTCGTGTACTCCCCTGATACGCGTCAGCCGCGACGTATTCTCAGTCACTTACCCGTACACAACACAACTCCTTAACCGACGAAGTACGGAAAGGTCGTATGAGCACTGAGAGACGCGAGATCAATCTAATGTATATGAAGGAAAATCAGGATAGCACAGAAAAGTTCTGCCTAAAGCTATTATAAATATCAGCCTTGAATCAACCTCACCTGATACAGTATTAGAGAGAACGTGAATACTGCTATATTTTTGGAATTACTCTTACTAATATAACACAACATCAACGATATTGTACGATAAAGTAGACATTCCTGAACTACATTATTATTAAGCATTATTAACACTAATAGTATCTACATTCGCTATATATATAGGCCTACCAAAAATAAAGATGCGTAGAATATATATAGTTATATAGAAAGTAAATAGTATATATACGTAATAGAAATTAATAGATATATATATAATGAGATATAATAATAGTATATATATAAATGAAGATAGTAAGGATATAAGGTATTAGAGATACTGTCGGTAGATATGAATATTAATACTAGTAGTCAATATCTATAGATATCAGTTATATTACTATATAGATAGTATATAGAATACTGATATGTTAGGATTGGATATATCAGTTACTATGCCACTATTAACTATTAATAGTCCACATAATTAATGATACTGTATAGTTATAAGATTGTCAGACTATATCTATATAGCCATATAATGCTATACAAAACTAGATATGGCACCGGGTATAGAGAAATGAAGTGTAGGATTAGTAGATAATAGAATATGAAGATAAAAGAATATACAGTATAGTATAATATATTTGGTAGATATAGAAGATAATAGATAGATGAGAGGGAAATTACAAGAAGTCTGATACTGAGTCGAAAGGTAACTAGGAAGACGGTAAGGGAGGGCACTAAATATATTAATATAAGTAGAGTAGCGCAGAAATAGTAATATCATATATGAAACGATAGAGTGGAGAGGCTGAGTTAAGTACCTATATAAGTAGTAACCACTATTTATATAGATAAAGAGATCAGAGTATAAATTAGATAATGGTACTCTTTATACGCCTTCCAAAACCGCACAATATTAAATTTACATACAGGTAGTATAATATACCGACTCGAGTGCAAGGGGGCAATATAAAAGGAATCTATTATGTAGATTTAATAGTGACATATATAATATAAACAAGGGCGTAGCCAGAAGAGTATTTTAGCATTTAGATTCTATTCTATCATTCTATCATTCTTATAAAAACCTTATAATAAAAGAGATAATTAATAAGTGGATTGAGTAAGGTGCGTAAATGCATCGGAAAAAGAAAAGCTAAAGTAAAGAAAAATATGACACAAAAGTTATCAGCAAATAGAAAGTCTCAGTAAACCTTACTTTAATTAATACATATAGTGTGCGTCGACCAATTAGTAATTAGTAGATAGCTGGCGCAGACAGAAAGTGCCACCCCTAGTGTGCTAGCTCGAATCACGTCAGGACCGCCGACGGACCCCTATGGTAAATCGGAGTGTAAGGTTCATCCCTTGGCCCAGAGACCTATTCGATGTCCTGACTTTTTATTGCATCTGCACCACATTTTTAAACCTCGCTTCTCACCACCAAAACACCCTCGACACAATCTAAATCATTTGACCATAATACAAAGTAATTATGCAATTCACCGTTTATTCTCGTCATTTTTTAATAAAACATGCTGATCTATATATCTCTATAAAAGTTAAAATATTATACTACTTTCAGAATTACTATGTTTAAGATTTACTCAATCCAATTTTTCTATCCGTGATACCTTTCTCCCACATCTATCGTCATTAAAAGTAAAACTAATAATTATAATTATTTACTTTAAATTGTTAAAATAAAAATTGATCATCATAAATACTTGCATTAAAAATACGCTAAAATTAATTAGTTTATCTCCTCTTAATGGTACAATGGCACACGCCCAACCCACTCGTCCCTACTTATTTATATCTATCATTTTATATCATATTTTTTTTTTTTTTTACACAATCACCCCGCTCACGCCGGGACCGCATTACCTCGTATTTTTCACAATAAGTACGGTCAATGACCAAAACGCATGCTCAAGTAAGGAAAAACAAAAACAACACTCAAAAAACCAAGTCACATAAATATCATTAACATACATATTAAAATACCCACCTTACTCAAAAAGGCCCAACACACAAACTCGTAGTTAATGGAAATAATCGTAGTAAATACCCTCCACTCGCAATCCCAAAGTAGTTCTGAGCGGCGTGTTGCCCCCCGTGCCTACCCAGTTTATCCTCAAAGACCCAACGGTAGATGTGGCGGTATTGGAATGCACGCGCGGAGGTATGCTGCGTGCCGGCCTTGGATTCCACAATATAACTTAAAAAATAATCCGCGTACAGCGTCATATTGTTCTTCCAATACATAATAAGATCTACAGTATGTGCTCTGACCGAAAATAATAAAAAGATAAGATAGTTTTTGAGATAAAATATAAACCGGAACAACCACCACACCGGAGTTATCCGGTAACAATGTAACATTACCCGTCCATAGATAATTACTCAACCCCAATATGACAGCCGTGTACGAAAACGGATATTATAGCACCATCATTGTTAAACGAGTTCGACCGCAAATGGGAGAAGCGCAGAGGCATCTCTTGAGTCACTTGCCGTTGTAGTACCCATAGAAAAGAGATAGGACGCCAATATCGTCGCAGAGAAAGAGAATCAACCTTATCTAAAAGGTGGTGGAACCGGATCCACCCCAAATGTGAGGACAGTATTCCATATAGGGGCGAATACACAAAAATATATTTAGTACCTTTATTAAAATTGATATATAAATATAAGTTTGATTTAGTGTTTTTATTAATATAATATACTTCTCTCTCTCTCTCTCTCTCTCTCTCTCTCTCTCTCTCTCTCTCTCTCTCTCTCTCTCTCTCTCTCTCTCTCTGAATACTTATTTAAATAGACAAAATCTTCTGTAATCATTCATAACCACTCGCATTTAATCTAAAATAAAATGCCCAATTATAATGTAAATTCATTTAAATACACACGTTCCTATTAGGAATGAGTAATACATATATATATATATATATATATATATATATATATATATATATATATATATATATATATATATATATATATATATATATATATGCTGTGTATACTCATTACTCGAATATGTATAGCAAAAATATATCCAACCTCTTTCAGGCTCCAAATACGAAAAACAATATCTTTCGACTTTTTAGTGTAATGACACATAATGTAAGGGAAATTACTCATAATTACCAATTCGTGTCGCGAAAAATTATGAGTCTTTTTTTTTTATTTTTCGTTCGCCTTAAGAATATGAGTAAAAGTGAACGACAAACTCTGATAAATGAACGTTGAAATGAGGAGAAAAAAAGGTAATGACTTTTCTTTCCTCAATTTCGGTAATAAGAACAGTTAAAACTTTTGCAGCTTGTATTGGGTTTCGAAGAGACAAATTAAACTTGACGTTTCGAGTACTTCCAATTCGGATCTTCATCTCCTTCTTCATTTATTCTCCTCTCTTATTCACTCTGTGCTATTTTTTTCTCTCTTCATCCCATTGTCTCTCTTTCTCTTTCTCTTTCTCTTTCTCTTTCTCTTTTTCTCTTTCTCTCTCTCTCTCTCTCTCTCTCTCTCTCTCTCTCTCTCTCTCTCTCTCTCTCTCTCTCTCTCTCTCTCTCTCTCTCTCTCTCTCTCTCTTCTTTCAAAGCACTATTTAGATATGGTGTAAAATATGCACAGTAGCAAGCTTTGAAGCGAAGTAGATTAAATTCAGAAGGAAACACAGATAAGGAAAGAGATTTCCACAAAACATTTGAGTATGAATCGCCCTCTTTACTGTTGATCCAGACATATAATATCAAAATTTCGAGTAACGAGTGTTTATTATAAATGGAGCACAATTTATTGGATAAAGTTATAACAGGCGATGAATCATGGGTTTTTGAGAACGATCCTGAAACCAAACGGCAAAGTGCGGAATGGCATACAAAAATTCTCTTATTCCGAATTCCGAAGAAAGCACGTAAGAGCAAGTCCAAGATGAAAACACTGATTATTGTTTTTTTCGACAGCCACGTTATTGTGCACAACGAATTTGTACCTTCAGGACAGACAGTTAATCACGTCTTTTACAAAGATGTCTTGGAACGTCTTCCAAAACGATTTCAGAGAATCAAAACAGACATTGCAGACGATTGGGTGCTGCACCACGATAACGTGCTATCTCACACTGTGCTCACAATTATAGAATTTCTGGCGAAGAAAAACTTTCAAGTAATTCCACATCCAAAATACAACAGAGATTTAGCTCCGTGCGATTTCTACCTCTTCCCTAAGTTGAAAATGAAGTTGAAGGGTCATCATTTTGGGATGATGGAAAACATAAAAAATACAGTGTAACAAGTGATCGAAACAAACTTCAGAAAAATAACTTCCGGTACTGCTATGAACAATACAATGGAAGAAACATTGGAACCGCTGTATAACCGTAACCTTTCAAGGGTCATACTTCGAAGGAGATAACTTGTATTTTCAGGTAAGTCCAATACAAAATTAAATACGACATCAGTACACTTCTTTGTCGAGATAGTATATATATATATATATATATATATATAACTTTCTGCTCATATATATATATATATAT
>JABUQX010134998.1:22500-35755 GCA_015478945.1 Trachelipus rathkii | reverse complement strand
ATAATTAAAGGGACTTATGGGTGAGAATTCAAAAGAAAAAAAAATGTCCGTTTTTCGCTCTAGGACACTGAAGGGCAGTATATCTCGCCCAACAGTATCCCAGAGAGCCCACCCACCAACTACAAGGTAACCAGACTTCGGGTGGGTTCATTTATTAAATATATAGTGCAAATTAGTTCCTCTAAATGTTTGTCTGTCATAAACCTCTTTAATCTTTACACATATGTAAATGAAACTAGTGGTACTCACGAACAAAAGTTTCTAGGAATTCTTTATGTCAGCAGAAAATCGGTCACCCTCTGGTTACCATTTCCCGTTGACATCGAAAGAAATGGAAAAGTCGAAAAGTAGGAAAAATTTTCAAGTAAAATAGGCACGAAACCAATGTTAAAATAAGCACCAGTAGGAATACAATAAGCAAATGGTAATAATAGATACTAAAGATTGCGGTCTCAAGATCTTGTATTAATCAAGACCTTGAAAACTTATAATAAAATAATATTGTTTAAAAAACTAAAAATAAAAAAAAAAAAAATCACAAAAATTTTAACTTTAATGGTTATAATTGTAAGGAAAATAAATAATTTGATTTTTCAAATAATAATAATAAGTAATAATAATACTAAATGATAATAATAACCAATAGCAATAATAATATTAAAATTATTAGTGCATAAAACTAGTGTTAATGAAAATAGTGAAAGTGTTAATAATTTCGGGTAGGTATGAATGTTATCCTTCCTTTTGCAGTGCTATTAAGGGGCTAATGATTGTGCTGCAAGTGAGCCTTTTCTTAAGTCTGGTTAAAGCATTTAATATTTGCATATATATGTTGTATGTGTATATGTATTTAGGTTATGTATATTATTTATGTATGAATATATACTTATATAATTATATATACTATATACTAATATAATACTATATACTTAGTGATAAAGTACCATACTCATACAGTATATAATATATATCATTGAAATATATTTATTTTATAACTATATATAAAAAAAAGCCCGATAGCTCAGTGTTTAGAAAGCACACTCTGCCCCATAACAAAGACACTGCGCCGGAGTCCCAGTTCGCAAACTGGTCGTGGTGATACCAAGAGAAGGTGAAGCTCTGATTTCTCTCCTGCTTCTCAGAATCTCTCCTGTGCCGCGAGACGGCTTAAGTGACTTACACCTCCTCCTATGATTAGGGCTCTGCCCAGTGACGTGGATATCTAGATCTGTTGTCACTCAATATTAGAAAGGAAATATGAAACAGTAACATAAAAAAAAAAAAAGTTAGTGACAACCCTCGCGAAATCCACCTATACAAGAAAAACGGTTCTATATATATATATAACTAACCTAAATTTATATTATATAGATTAATATATAAGATATAATACATAAACACCTGACTTAATTAAATTCTACAGTATATATTATATATATACATAATAGTCATAAGATATCTAACCTCAAAAAGACCATCCTCATAATACCTATATTAACATATATATATATTACTATATACCCTATATATATATATAATAAATATATATATATATATATATATATATATATTATATATTATATATATATATATGATAGATATATATATATATATATAATATATTATATATATATACTATACTATGCGTATTATATATATAATATATAATAAAACTAATATATAGACTATTAATATATATATATACTATAATAATATATATACCGTATATACTATTTATAATTATATATTATAATAACTATATTATATATAATATACATACTATATATATATATATATATCCATATACTATATATTTATAAAAATATATATAGAATATTACTATAGGCCTTATTACTCGGATATTATATAGTATACCTATATATATAATACATATAATACTTATATATTATATATATATTATACTATATATAGATTATCATAAATATATATATATATATATATAATATATATCTATATACTATATATATAATATATATCATTTATATATATATATAAATATCTGACGGCGTAGGATTAAATAATGATTACCTACTTAGTAAAATTATATACGCTACTATAATATAATATATATAATTATATACGTGATATATATATATATATATTACATATACTATATAATATATGAATACTCTAATTTTATTCCTAAATTTGCTCTACGCGCCGATATATATATATATATTATATATAATATAAAACATATATATATATATATTTAAATATGAATATATACTATATAACTATATACTATATATATAATATTATAGATATACTATATATATAATATATAACAATATAGCCAGATTGTTGATAGGGCTCATGTCTATTATCTATGTAGCCGAAGTCAATATTTTTTTTCAAACTTACTTATCGAACAAAATGTACTACAGCGCGCACCATAGCGAAAAAGTTTGATTTTTTTCCCCTGCATGATTATATAAACCTTATTACAGCGAGTAAGTTGCTATAGAATAATGATCCTTCTTGACCAGAGAAGATATAAAATCTTATACACTGCATGCGTTTCGTTAGGTTAGTTAAGTTAAGTTAAGTTTACGTTAGGTTACATGGATTTAAACTTTTGTTTCTTTAATAAACTTCACGCACAAAGCTGAAGCTGTTTATTAACAATACAGTTTTATCTTTTGACTATCAATAAAAAAATCGTTTGGTTACATGCAACCGATATGGATACAAACTCACTCACAAGATAAGTAGACCATAATGCTCCCGCCAAATTATAGATACTCCAATCCTGCATTATTATTATTATTATTATTATTATATTATATATATTATTATTATATTATTAGTATATTATCTATATTATTATATTAATTATATTATTATTATTACATTTCCTGAAGTTTAAAAATAAAATATAATATACTATATATATTTATATATATATATTATATATACTAAATATAATATAATATATTATCTTATACATATATATATATATATATACTATATATATATATATAATATTATATATAACTTATATATAATAATAATACTATACTCTTTTTTATTTTTTAAACATCAATTTGTCCTTCAGATTCGCAGTAAATCGATGTTATAATAAGATTCAACATTTTCACAGCTGGATTTCATTTTTTGAACATTATATATCGTGAAAAAAAAATTTAAATATATTTAAATTAAGAAAAATATAATAAATTAATTTTGTTAAATTTAAAATAAAACAACTATATCTTGCTCCTAACGGAGCAAGCATGTTGCCTATTGAGCGAGGGCTAACGCCCTCGCAGTGGCGGTGTGTTGCAGTATTTTGGTTTCCTCTAGTACTTTGTTTTATACTCCAACAAATTTTGACCGTTTTTGTCTTTCTTTTTCATTAGGTCAGAGGAGTTATGTCCCATGCAATGGCGCTATGGCATGGGCATGGCATGGCATGGCATGGCGCACTGCACGCATTGGCATTTGGGCATGGGGCAAGGCTTGTCTATTGAGCGACGGCTAACGCCCTCGCATTGGCGTTGTTGCTCAGTTTTTTGGTCGTAAAGTCATTCCACAAATCGATACGAATTTGGAACGTTCTTTTGCATGTTTAAAAAAAATATGTCAATTGAAAAATAAGCTGAAATAAAATAAAATATATTTGAACTTAAATTTTATATTAAATTCTTGTTAAACTTTAATTGCAGAACAGATTTTGCGGGGCTGAAAATGTAACGAAGTAGAAATAATGATGATAATCACCTAAAAAATGTATATTAAATTAAAATATAAAAAATTTTTATTTTAAAAAATTTGTATTTAAGTTAAGCGAAACAGTATATTTTCTCCCAAAGTGTAATGCTTTTCAATAGCAGGGAAATGGAGTAAAATTTGAAATAAACAATAGAATTAACTACTTTATTATGTATTATATTTATTTTATTATTATTCATATTATATATTATATATTGATTCATTATTATTATTATTATTATTATTATTATTATATTATTGTAGTTTCCCCAAATCTATCCTTAGGGGCGCCACTGCCTGGTATTTTTTAAATTTTAAGGTTATTGAAGAAACACGTAAAAGTATTATACATAGTATTAATTAAACTTAAAACTAAAGATCTTCAAAATGAGTGAATAAGGAAAAGATAAACAATGATTGGGAAAATAGAGATTACAGAATATCTTCATTCCAACACTGACATGGACGAAATACTTTGACTATTTCCAAACCCTTGAGTCTCGCAGGTGAGAATAGGTTTTAAAAACAAAAGAAAGGCTTCTGCGAAACAGGGGAAGTAAATAAATATTATTAGATAATGTCAGAAAATGTTTTAAATAATACTCACACAATCCTTTCTCATCACAAATAAGTGTTCCCTCTTCTTTAAACACCTGAGAATTTACTCTCTGAAATGGAATCAATTCCTCTACTACTTCTGGTTTGATTCTTGATACTTCATAAGCGATATCACTGCCAGTGGATCTAAATTCCCATCTATGAAAAAAAAGCAAATCCAAAAATTAGAAATGACTCTAAAATTGAGAGTAAAACCAAAAAAAATACAGATTCTTCTAGGCATAATAGTTTCGTACCTAATCTGTTTATAAACATAACATGTTAAATACAATCCTGGTACAGCTAATAAAGGGAAGCTATTCGAATCTAAATCACTCGTCAACCCAGTCTCCGATCAACACAGAAGTAAACTTGAAAGAAACTGACCTCAAGCTAACCAGAGTAAGGCTAACATACGTGAATTTTAATCGATATTCTCGTCATAACATTTTTGCGCTTTTTCAGTGAGGCAGGTATGATACAACAACTTGAACAAGGTTAGCAACGTATCGTGCCGGGTGTAAGATGTGTTGCGTATACTATGATTGGCGCCCGCTCAGCAATATCGTGTACCTTTGATTATTTCTCCTTTATCTAGGTACATAATTCTATAATAAAGTAAAAAAGAAAACGCTGCTATTCTTTCAAAAAAATTATTAGGAAGGCTCTTAGAGCGGATGACCAAAAAAATATTTAAAGGAAATTTTGAGTCACCATCCCACGTGATAATGTTTTGATTACTTTTTTAGTTTACCATCTTGAAAATATAGTTCAAACAAACCATCTAAATTATGCCATCAAAAATTAATCACACGTACCATGATTAATATTAACGGTTAATAGCCAATGCTTAATCTCCATTCAAAAAAATAGACTATAAAATGAATAATTTTACTGCCCGGTTCTTAATCTAAGTTCACTGTTAAACAACATCTAATTTAAGTAGACAACTCAGTCAGATTTACCAGGAATGGTAACAGGTCTTACTGACATTGTTCTTTCCTTTTAATATCATTACCTTTTACACAACATTTACTAATTACCTCAGTAGTAGAGTATCTCCAAAACAATACAGAGACTCAGGTTGGAAACTAGTCGGGCTGGAGAATATGGGCTATACTCTCTAGAAACACAGTGTTCGTCGTATTGAGATGTAAAAAAATAAGACACCCCCTCCTGAAGTAGGGCCTGCCCATGGGCCGGTGGTTCAAATGAACAAAAGTAACTCAAACCGTACAATGAATTCCCTTCTAGTGCTGTGCTAGACTATTTTGTTCATGACAAAACAAATGTGTTTACATTCATATATCTATTTGTATATTTAAAGGAACATTTTCATAAAATACGCACAAATAATGCTAGGATAAAATTCGTTACAACTATTATTCCCATTTTTATCTCGCCTCAAGGCACTCTAATACAGCCTAATGGAATCAGAACAATTTACGACAGTTTCGATACCGGAGCGTTACATTCTTTTTGCCCAACTTTTTTTTCTTTGTAAGAAAGAAGATTATTTAATTTTTAATACATTGCCTCAGTGTTGTTTTTAATAATTCCTTTATTTGTTTTTATTAGCCGCCCATTAGGTTGCGCTACCCGAGCACCAGAATTTTTCGCACCACACCGAACTGCACCAGAGTAAAGCGCACCACGCTCCACATCGCACCTCACCTCAACGTTGCAACGACTCCACATCTGCTATATTTTAAAAAATCGCTACACATCGCAGTATACACTGAGGCATTTGTTCTCTGCACGATCTCGTCACCCGCACCACAACCGCACGCAAAATGAACGCCCACCACGGGCGAACCGACAACCGCACGCCCTGGGAGAGGTGCCTTCGCCGCCAACCCTACGAGAGTATTGCGATGTTGCAAATATGTATAATTCATTCTTTAACTTTGCATTGTGCTCGATGTTTCTTAAGGGCCAGGGCATTCCAAAATGTGCTTTCTTTTGTTTCTATGCGTTCAATAATATTTTTTCTGTCTTGACCGAGTCTTGTAGTCTTGGCGAGCTACGTCAAAATATTTTCTCTAAACATAGTAAGTATATTTTTAGCGTACAATCAATATTTCATTCATTTTACGACGCTTAAATTTTTGAAAAGTGAAAAAATTGATATATTTTTTTTTTACGATATTTTTACCTTAATTACCTTAATTGAAATCCAACATTTTCCGAGACTTGAAATTCTAAACATTTGCTTTCGTTTTTCCCCAAAGTTATGTTACTTTTAAAGTCAAGGTGGAGGTTCTGATTTTGCAGTGTAAGAAGTTCATTTTTAAGGTAATACTCCTGTGGTACTGTTCCTCCTAAACATATCTGTTAAAATTATAAAATAGGTATTAGGTTTTATTGCAAATGTCTAACCAACTTTTCACATATTTTGAATCAACTGGTATTCAATTAATATAGTATTCAACTAGTATAGTAGTTAACTAGTATAGTAGTCAATTAGTTTAAATTTTTAAAAAAATTTAAACAAGAAAGAAACCCATAACGTTACACGACTACTCCCAGATACCAAATTTTCGGGAATATAAAATAATTCTACATTTATTCATACAGTGGATCATTGGAAAGTTTAAAAGCAAGAATTACTAAATTAACTAATTAAACTCATATACCTTTGAAGCACATTGAGTGTTTCCATCCGGATCTGTCATGGTTCCTCCCCAATGAACTGGCAGCTGATCAGCATCAATCTCCTTCAATAAATCTTCAATCCATCCGCTTTTTCCATAAATTTTAATCTTTTTAAGAGTATTAGTATGTAAGAAAGGCTTCATAGTATTGAATACCACCGAAAATGTTTTGGGAGCTGAATTAATGGAAGAATGAATAGCGAGAAATAAAATTAGATATTTGTAAATGGGATTTTTAAAAAAATATTAAAATAAATAAAAGAGCGACGAATCGATGGAACAAATGACAAAAAATGTCAGAACAATTTAAAAAATTTTTTTTTCAATTATCTTATTAGAAAATAAATTATCAGTTTCCTTCGCATGCGTATTATTTTTCGCATGCATTGAAGATTTTGTTGTGTCATTTTTGTCTCTTCCATTCGTTGGGGCATTTTTTTCCAATGTGTATTTATCTTTCTGGTATTTGCCAATAAAATATTTTCGTCATCAGAAAAAACATTAAGTTAGATAAGTCTAGCTTTCTTCTAAGATGAAATAAAATTATTTAAAGATAATTAGACTAATTTGTTATAGACATTAAGTAGCATTTAATATATCTATATCACCTATACAAAACCTACATTTCACTAACCGTTAATTATAAAACCAGATTTCAAGAGCTCCGGGTAATTTGCTTCAAAAACATCAACACATTTTAAGAAGGCGACCAAGGCTGAAATTATATAATAAAAGACTGTAAAATACAATAAATACAGTAAATGCTGTGTCTTTGGTTAGTACACGGCAGAGTAAAACAAAAATAAAGAATTCCATCAGAAACGAAACTAATGAATATGGAGCTCCATGATCCTTGATATGTGCTCTATATATTCCTAATGGTTGGAACCCTCATCAAGCAATGCACGGGGTCTGCGGGGTCGTTAGTTTCGTCACTGAACTCCATAGATTCAACATCTTTATTGAATAAGAATTCACCAAGCTACGTCATTACTTATTATTCCTGACTGATGTAGTAAGTAAGAGAAATCAAGCATAAAGATAAAAGACTATAAAAGATGCAAGACTATAAAAAGATCTCAAAATCATTTTCTGGTTATCAATATTTGGGTGTATGGCATTACCCATAAAATGGATATCACAGAAAGTGATGAATATTTAACACTCTTTTAATAAATGAAGCAAACAAGAATAAAATTATAAAAATTTAGAGCCATAAACAGCACCAATAGATAATTTATTTAATAAAGTTATCTAAAAATGTATATAAGAACGAGAACTTGTGGAGTTAAAAGTTAAAACTTTTAAATCTCTTCCTACATCAATTAAGTGAATTAACTGCCACATTTATGGTTGAATTATTTGGAATTAAATGGCATGTTGAGGTTCTCACAAATCATATCTAACACTGTTCTTAAATCAATCGGTTAGAACGCATGAGAGAGAATGAACGACCGGCGCAACGCCAGTCGAACGTAGAGTACAGAGAGGAGCAGAAGAGAAGAGAGATTGCAAAGTCCGGTAAGATAGAAGCTCCTGAGAGATGAGAGGAGAGAGAGAGACGAGAAAGAAGAGAGCAGAGGAGAAGAGAGGAGCGAGAGAGAGAGAGAGAGAGAATGAGAGAGAAGAGACGATGAGAACGAGAGATCGTTTTTGTAGAATTACCAAAATTCTAAATTATACAGTTGAAACGCAATACTCATCTTTCATCATTAAATTTCAAATGCACGTATTAATAAAAAAAAAAATTATTTACTAATTAAAATTATAACACTCAGAAATTATAAAGTATATATAGGCCTAGTTAAATATTTGCATTAGTCTTCTAAGCTGACATATCTTAATAATTAACTATAAACTTGAAATCTATTTTTTATTAATCTACATAATTAACTCTTATAAACTCGAAATCTATTTTTTTATTAATCTACATAATTATAAACGAATCTATTTTTATTATCTAAATAATTAACTTTTATAAACTCGAAATCTATTTTTTTATTAATCTACATAATTATAAACTCGAATCTATTTTTATTATCTACATAATTAACTCTTATAAACTCGAAATCTACTTTTTTATTGATCTACATAATTCTAAACTCGAATCTATTTTTATTATCTACATAATTAGCTCTTATAAACTCGAAATCTATTTTTTTATTAATCTACACAATTATAAACTCGAATCTATTTTTATTATTTACATAATTCTCATAAACTCGAAATCTATTTTTTTATTAATCTACATAATTAACTCTTATAAACTCGACCATTTTTTTAGTCTACATAATTAACTCTTATAAACTCGAAATCTATTTGTTTGCTAATCTCCATAATTAACTCTTATGAACTAGAAATCTAATTTTATTAATCTACATAATTAACTCTATAAGCTCGAAATCTATTTTTTATAAATCTACATAATTAACTATGAACTAGAAATCTATTTTTACTAATATGCATAATTAGCTCTAATAAACTCGAAATCTATTTTTATTAATCTACATGATTGACTGTAAACTCGAAATCCATTTTTTTAATCAACATAATTAACTCTTATAATAATAATAAAAATGTAGAAAAGCAAAAATTAATTGCAACAACAAATTACATTAATTTTAACCCTAGCTCCACATGGCAAATCCCATAAGTTATAGGACCTAGGGTTGGGAGAGCATTTACCTTTCATTTGTTATGTTGTTCATTTATCACTTTTGCCCCTCCTTGAAGGGACCCTGCCGCCCTCCTTGAAAAGCGGCTCATCCCTGATGAAATGGTAACTTACAAAGAAAAAAATGGATGCAACAAACGCCAGACAAAGATAAAACATGAAGCTAAAAAAGGTGAAAATGAAAAATAATTGATTACTCAGTAAAAATCTCCAAATTATTACATTTTATTTTATTTTATTTTATTATTTTTATTGAAGCTTAAAATCACTAAAAGTTAAATGATATCATCATCAATTTTAAAAAAAAGAAAAACAACATTATGATTTTTTTAAAAAAAACAATTTACGATAAAAACAAAAACAAAAACAAAAAACGTCATTTAAATCATTTCACTTAATTCGTACCAACGCTGCCTAAAATTACAATTCATATATATATAATTATATATATATATATAGATAAATATATATATATATATAATATATATAATATATATATATATATAAAGATAATATATATATATATACTATATATAGTTATACAATTAGCAATTTAAAATAAATAGGAAATTAGTTATATCCTGTAAAATCATTTAACTATGGGTTTTATTTCAGTTCTTACTATATAGTTTATACTTTTGCTGCTTAACAATGAATTTTGTTTTTTTCATTTTTCAAAATTATTGTAGGTAAATTGTGTTGCATTAGTAATTATTGAGTTAAAGGAAACTTAAACTCAAAGAAAACCATAGAGTACATGGCACAGCAGGCTGTCGTGTATGCATGGCTGAAGGGCTCGCTCCAAATGAGTGTGAATGGTGCCGTATAACAACTTACTCGTTCGCAGCGCGAGCAAATTGTATATATAATATATATTATATAATATATATATATATATATATATATATATATATATAATAATAGTTATATATAATATATATAGTATATATAAAGATTATAATAATATATATATAACATGACCCCTACCAACGGGGCCTTACGTTCACCAATCACACTAGACTACACTGATTCAACTATATCATTTGACATGCAGAATTTATTACAACCATGAATACATCGAGAAACAAATGAGCAATTATAAACCACTGTTCTAAAGTTTTGAGCCTTCACAACAAAAAAAACGGACCTTGGCCACAGGCGACGAAAATTAAGAAAAAGTTCCCAAAATGTTAGGGAAATTCGTGGAAGGATTAATATTTGTCAAAATTGCCCTAATTCTGGCGAAAAAATCAAAACCTTGAGCCGCAACAACATTTGAAAAGCATTTTTAAATTAAATAATAAGTTAAAGATCGAACAAATTAAGACTAAGAAACATTAAAGCTAGAATTCAACATAATGCTACTCAACGAAATTGTTATGGAATACAAAAAGTGTCAACCACAACAAAATCATGAATATTAGAAAGACGTTTTAGCCTCGCGAGTACTGGATCGGGCAAAATAATGCGAGCATGTACTCGTGGGTCATATTTTGCCCACTTTTTATTTTTTAGGCTATTTTTTTTTTTTTTTTTTTTTCCACGTCTCTTCAGCCGTACACGCAGGATATTATTGCTCTAAAGTTCTACCAAGCAGAGTGGTAAATTCTGATAGAGTTTTGTTAATGTCTTTAAGATAACGTAAGAACTTATTCTCTAAAAAAAAAGACGTTGAAAAATTAGAGTTTTGTTGGCGACCTTGTCCAGGACATTATAACGTATTTGCTCCAACTCCAAGCGCAATAGAAGTGATATAAAAAATAAACATAAAAAAAAAAAACCTACTATACTTAGAAATTTTGTTAAAATTTGCGTTCTGTTCACATCCATAGCGATACTTACTAAATAAAATCTTTTTATACATATACTGTATACCCAACAAATTAGCTGAAAATATTTTAATTCGATTTTACCCTCGCGGTGAGTACTTGTGCGGTTCACCGCCATTTTCTGCCGCAACGCCATTGAGCTCTCTCTAATTCTTTTTGTATTTTTAACCTCACAATATGTATGATAATTTTGCGGTTCTTAATTTCCACAGTCTGATTTCAAATGTTTCCCCCCGCCCCTGGAGGCAATACCTGGAATGATAAAAAACTTCATCACAAGAAAAAAGGTTTGATTTTTTAATAAAAAAAAAAGTTGGGCAAAAAATTATAACCCCACGTAGTACCAGCATAGGGTTAAGAGACACAGTATTTCACTAGTTTATTTCTAGCGATACATATATAATCATCAGAATCTTAACGATAGTATATACTACTATAATATATATCGAACTATATATATATAGTTTTATTATATACTATATATACTCATAATATATAATAATATCTGTATAGGCCTATATATATATATATGATAAAAATACCCTAGAATAATAGATATACTATATATAATAAACTTTAAAGACCCTTAGGACTTTATATATTATATCCCTATTTTACTTACTATAGTACTATAGCACAGTATTTATATATATATATTATATACTATCATATACATAGGTTGTCACTTAAACATCCATTATATATATACATACCATGATACTACTATATACTAGATAATACTATTAAACATATGATCATATTCATATATATTCAGAAATTTGTGGTTACCTATATTTTAATTCATCTTGCACGTACAAACGCATGTCGTTGTGACACAATGTTTAAGGCAATGGAACAAATTGAAATAAACCCTGCACCAGTTACTCCAAGTATAAAGTCTGCGTTAAGACAACATGTCTCACAAAGTCTTATCTATGAACAACATCAGCTTTTTCCTATTGGATGCCGATTTGTTCACGGACTTTTCTCTCAAAATGATTATCACAGCATTTTCGAACATGCGAGCATACATACTGATCAATTCTCTGCTGGTAGTACTTCCTAGATATACCTCTAATGTCGATGCTTGCTCGAAGGGAATAATAATCACTATGTACTACTAATAAATCATATTATTCTTCTTAATAATAATATACTATATATATAGTTACTAGAGACCTATACACATATATAATACTAATATACCTAATTAGATATAAAATCCACTAATATCATGACCATGCCATGATATACTATATAATTATCATAAACACCACTGATTATCATGATACCATACCTATATCATTAGTAGTTTAAATTCTTTATCTATACCACTCACTATAGTATATGGCCATATCCATATTCTCGCTGCGCCATGTAAGCTGAATTGTCAATTTTCAATTCCATAGTTAGCGACCTATCTCGAACAGCTATAGACCTAAGATACGGCGCGCATATTGATATAGATACCTTTTTCTACTTGTTCGCATCAACATAAAATTTTCTAGCGTGCGTCTTGTATAGTCGGGCAAAAACTATTATCTTGTGTGACTGCTCATGCATAATTTCTTTTGGCTATCACTCAAAGCAAAAATTTTAAAAAAAACTTTTCAACTAAATTTTTTTGGGAAAATCTCTGGCTCCAAAGACAAAGCCACACAAACTACTGCACTATACAAAGAGAAGATTATCTAAGTAAAAAAATTTACATCTCCCCTTTTCGTAACATAATCTCAAAAAAATTTTCATCCAGACTCATTAGCAGA
>JABUQX010134998.1:7500-12500 GCA_015478945.1 Trachelipus rathkii | reverse complement strand
GCAGCAGAGTTTGATCTAGTGTGAGAGACTGGAGGAACGTCATCAAAATTCAAAACGCGAGACAAGCCAAACAACAAAATAGTTATTAGTTACCTACGAATGTTGAATCGTGATGCATTCTGTAGGAAGGCCAAATTAGCGGACAGTATCTCAAGTAACAATGGACGCGTGGTAAGAAGTAAATTGGGACTATATACGCAGGCAGGTGGGCAATCGTTACTGAAGAAAGTAGTTCCGTTATCGTTACTGCTACTCGTTACTCGGAAAGTAAGTTTCCGTTTATCTTATTTCGCGTTTCTTTTGAAAAGGAAAAGTAGCGAAGTCCGTTACTCTTCCGTTACTTTTAGCTTTTGACTATGACATTAATTACGGTATCTTAGGTATTTATTGGTTTGTGTATATTAAAATTTTCAACCATTATCATTACATTTGAATAAACGTACCTCATGTAGACCCGTAGCTCACTCAAACTTAGTCCCTTTACATTCAATAAGCGATTTAATTACACCGAGCCACCTTCCCATCCAATTCACAATTTCATACTACACTCTGATCATACCATTCCTTTTCATCCACATTATACTAAATATTTAAACTCAGACTCTTATTCCAGCTGCTCACCATCTATCTAACAAACCTTCACACCGAGGACTGTTTCTCACTACACCATTCAAATCTTACTCTCATACGTTTGCCTTCAACATTCCTCCATTTACACACCCTTACCAAATCTCATCTTAACACTCCTATCAAACTCTCTCTCAGGAATTTGCCACACCAAAGCCAAAGTCAATAGGTAGGGCACCCTCCACTTCCTTCCATTCTTCATCATTCTGACACCTTTCCCGCTGCCACAGCCCACCTTTAATTCTTTCCTAAATCCATCCATAGAAAATTTGAATAAGACACAAGAAGACCATAGACTAATCCTGCATACTGTTCCGCATAATATTAAAACATCACTTTTAAACATTTATTCTTACACATGCTTCACTATCAATAAACATACTTTTGTGAATTCCATTCAGAGGCTTACCACCAACACTATATCAATAAACACACCTGTCATAGGAGTCTTACCCTATTTAACTACTCATAATAAGCGGGCCGCGACTGTTTGCAAATCCCAAAACACCTAAATACAATTTATTCTTCTCCCTCATTTTCTCAATCATTTGTTCCAATGTAAAGATTTGATCTAAAACACATCCTCTGCTACTTCTAACGCATCATTGTTCTTCACAATCAGTCTTTAGTCACTCTCCGCATTCCTTTAAACCAAAATACCAGTATATATCTTCCCTACTTTACACTTAATAAACTATTCCCCTAAAACTCCTACACGTTACCCTTTATTTCCTTACCCTTATATAAGGGTACTATTACTGCTCTCCACCAATCCCTCGGAACTATACCCTCCATACGCTTTGTTAACACAACTTCCAAATCAATCAATCAGCCATCTCTTTCTCCCGTTCTTTGATCATGTTCACCGCTAAAATGTCATCTATACCTGCAAATTTATCATTCTTCAACTTTCTCGCTTCTACCCATTACCTCCTCCTACTAATGACCTCATCCCCAAAATCTATTCTTTTGAAGCCATCAGAGCACAGCATGTCAACATTCAATATCACCGTCTTCATTACTGCCAATTTTATGCAGATTTTCGAAATGTTCCTACCACATTCTAGTCACATTCATTTCATCAGTTATGAAAACACCATCCCAATTCATTATTCCATGCAGATTGCCCCCTTATTCCTTATATATATATATTATATATATTATATATGATAATATATATATATATATATAATTTATATAGTATATATATATATATATATATATATATATATATATTATATAATAATATATATATATAATAGTCGTAGGGGAATATAAGCTTATTATCGCTTATTTTATATTTATTCTTGAAAGGTGGACCCTGAGTTGCTTTAAGGATTATTACGACAGATTTATTAGAAACAATTTTAAATTATTTAAAAACATTAAAACAGATAAAATAGACAAGGCTTTCGTTAATATAACCTTTTTTCGAAGTCGGAATAAAGCAATGCGGAGAAATCTCTTTTATATATTTTTGGGATGTAGACAGCTTATTAGTCGGTATTGGTTGGGTCTAGCAGCCAGACTTCTTGTAGAATGGTGATACTTTCATGAACTCATTTTGAATTGAGTCAATCCCTGAACTCTCCAGGGCAGCGGTTATAATTGGGGAAATTGTAAAGGTAAAAGCCTTACGTGATTTTTCTTTTGTTGCATCTTTGAATATTTCTTTAATGTTTGTCAATATGTAGAAAAAAAGGGTTTTGGGTTTTTTAAAAATATTTGGTGGTTTGTGTTATAATTCGGTGATATGTCAGGTCTGAGTTTTCGTGGTGTCATGTCGAAGGTCATGTTTGTGTTGTTTTTTTTCTCCTGCGTGTAAAGTCTATGGTTTCGCGTAATAGTGACTATTGCAAGTGTTGCAGGGAATTTTATATAAACAAGGAGGATTATTGGATTTTGATTTAGGGGGTTTAAGAACTTTCTCAATTAAAATATTGTTAGATGGGATGAGTCGTATGTGTTTGGGTAAAATGTTTTTTATGTGGTGTATGTTAATGTTAGGTATGGGGAGGTATGTTTTTGTTGTATGTTGTCTTGTGTTGTGTTTAATTTGTGGTATTTTTTTCTTGCTTTTTTATAGGTGTTGTTTTATAATGTTAATAGGAATTTTTTTAAAAAAGGTGTTTTTTTATCAAAGTGTTTCTGTATGTAGGAATGCAGGGGAGCAAATTTTAAAAGCATGAAGGTATAAGGATGATAGGGTACCTATTTTTGTGTTGTGTGTGTGAGCGGAATACCAATGTATGTAGGAAAGATTGGAAGTGGGTTTTCTGTAAACAGTGAAAGAAGGTTTAGTAGAAATGATCAACAGAGCACACACAGAGAAAGAAGAAGCAGTCTATATTAAAGCTCAATCTTTGAAACGAAAATTTAATTTAATCTACGCTCAGAGCATTTGGCATATTCACGCACACGCTAATGATATTTTGAATCTTTCCATATATAGATTGACATCTGATGAAACAGATTTACTAAGTTTTGGTTTGTCTTTTGCCCACAAAAATAGAGACCCTTGGCCCCGCTGCATACAGGACTTCGAAACCTAGTTAAAAATGGAAAAGAATCCCAACTCTAATACCGATTTACTTAAAGGAATAATTTTCACCACTGTTGCCATGGTTACGGATGCCCTGTTTCCAGAATAGTTTTATACCGCATTGAACAAATTGAAAAACAAAAGAAGCATTGTACTCTCCAGGGCGGATAAAGGTAATAATATAGTTTTTTAAATAGTACTGATTACATTACTAAATGCAATACATTAATCAACGCACCTACATACGAACAACTGGCAAAAAATCCCAATTCAATTTAATAATCCACATTTAACTCTTCCTTATCTACCATAACTTAAAAACGCATCCTCATTACAGAAGTGGTCTAAGGGGAGCCGCTAGAGGTATTAACTTTACTAGTATCATTATCAAAAACGGGAGCAGAATTAAAGCATAATATAAAAAATACCTCAATTCTAACGGAATACCAAAAAAAACATAAACCAAGAACACACCTTTACGCCTAAATGATATCCAACAACTAATAGTAATACTTATAAACTGCACAATGGCTTTTTTCAAACACTAGTTAAAACCTTTTAGGTACAATTTACATCGCACTTAAAAAAATACAGTGACTTTCAAAAAAAACATATCTCTAACACTAAAACAAACATACTTTTGTAAGTTATGCACGTTGTGTCACTTTTACCTCTGTCCAGTCACATCTTTTAGAACTCTTAACAAAATACATAAATGACAATAACATTACTTTCACCTTCCCTTTCTCTACCCTGAAACAACTCATGCTACTCACTTTACAACACAACTATTTTCAGTTTGATAAACAATTCTATAAACAAAAAATGGACTGAGTATGGGTTCCCCACTTTCTCCCATGCTCAGTAACATATATATGGAATTACTAGAACATTACTACATCTTTCCTCATCAACTTCTTTCTGGCTGCGTGTGGTTAAGGTAAATGTTGGATATATTTTCGCTGCCGTACTCACCGCACTAACCGCCACACAGCATCCTAAATTTACATTAACACTTACACTACTGACATTACATTCACCATGGAAACCTCCACCACAACACTATTCCTTCCTAGAAAACTCTCATAATTTTTCAGGACCATAACTACAAACCTTTCTTTACGTTTACAGAAAATACCACTTCGCAATCCTTCTTACATACATGGTATTCGCTCCACACACACAACACAAATAGGTACCCTTATCATCCTTATACCTTCGTGGCTTTTAAATCTGCTCCCCTTGCATTCCCTACATACAGAAAACACAATTGGATTAAAAAACACCGCTTTTTAAACTAAAATATCCTTTAACATTATAAACAACACCTATAAAAAGCAAGGAAAAAATACCAAATTAAACACAACACAAGACAACATACAACAAAAAACATACCTCTCCCAGCCTAACATTAACCATACTCACCAAATAAAATACATTTTACCGCAAACACATACGACATCCAATCTAGACAATATTTTTAATTAAGAATAGTTCTTAAAACCCCTAAATCAAAATCCAATATCCTCCTTGTTTATAATAAATTCCCCTTGCAACACTTTGCCATAGTCACTATACGGCGAAACCAATAGACTTTACAGCCAGAAAAACAACACATGACCGGTCGAAAACACACACGAAAAACTCAGCCTGACATATCAACGATTAAGCACAAAACCAAATACAACTCTAACAATATTGACAAAATAGAAATATCAAGATGAACCAAAGAGAAAAATCACGGAAGGCTTTTGCCTTACAATTTCTCCAATTATAAACCGCTGCCCTGGAGAGTGGCAGGAATGACCATTCAAATGAGTTCATAGAAACT
>JABUQX010134998.1:0-2500 GCA_015478945.1 Trachelipus rathkii | reverse complement strand
AATAGGGCTCGTGCCGGAGTGGTGTGGTTGACAAGCTGGTAATATATATTATATATTATATATACTATATATAATATATATATATATATACTATATTTTATATATATATAGGTATATATATATATATATATATATATATATATATATCATATATATATCTATATATATATATATATTAAATATATATATATATATATAATATAGTAACATTTTTACTTCAAACTTCAAAAAGAGTAACATCCGCATCCGCATAGCCGCTCCGCATCCTCATCTAACTTTACGATCGCATCCGCATCCGCATGCCGCAATCTCCCTCTTCTTTACAGATCCGATCCGCATCCATCCGCAACAGTCAAATTTTGACATCCCGGTCATCACTAATATATATATATTATATAATATATATATATATAATATATATAATATAATATATATATGTATTTATTAATATATAGTATATATATAATATGCTATTTATTGACCTATTTTAAGAATTACCAAATAAATTTAAATTTGTGCTTATATAATGAGCATTTTCATTCCAAATTACACTTTACGAAAACAATAAGTGTCTATAACAAGTTTGACTCGAAATATCGAATTTTTGTTTTTTTTATTACCAATAGTGGTAGTGTAATGTTTTTAATTTTTCCATTGATTTTAACAACCCTTCATACAAATATCAATGGCAGAATTCTGTTATTATGCTTTTGAAGTGAACAGAACATTAAGCCACTAACGAGGGATATCCCATCTATGTATCGTGTATCCTATATAAATTCACACACACACACACACAACACACACACACACACACCACACACACACACACACACACACACACACACCACACATGCGTTGTTACTTGTTAATTTAACCTTCAATGAACTTTGAGAAACGGGATGGGATATTTTGGCGTTTGTCCGTTATTCGGTCATTTTGCCGAATGTTCGTTATTCGGTCATTTTGGCGAATGTTCATTATTCGGTCATTTTGGCGAATGTTCATTATTTCGGTCATAATTGGCGAATGTTCGTTATTGGTCAATTTTGACGAAAAATGTTTGTTGTTCTTGTTGCCTGTTTTGCCACAAAAGAATGCGTTGCTTAGCGTTTTCCATCTTTTTTTTTGGATAAAAAATAACACGATAAAAGGATGATTTAATCTTGAAGGTTCGCTGAAAACTTCGGCGAATACCGGTGAGTAGCCTCCTTTACACAAAAATCGAACATTTATGACGTCATTTCATTCCGGGGGGAAAAGGTCGAGACTTAACAATTCCACAGGAAAGTTGGGGGGAGAACCAAATCCAAGGTAAATCAAAGGGCCGACATGCCTCCGATTCATGGCGTTAGAAAGTGGTTGCAAATTAAAGACCCGCGTTCACAACGCTAGCTACGAAACGCTTCCCATTTTGTTAGTATATGTTCGTAGTTTTAGAAATTACAAAAATGGAATTTGATTTGAAATTTGAGGAGCAACAGATCCTTCTTAGAGCGTTTTTTATAGAAATTTTAAAATTTTTTTTTTACTTTAGCATATATATATAAATATATAATATATTATATATATATATATATATATATAATATATATACATATATATAATATTATATATAATATATATATATATATCATATATATATATTATATATATATATATATATATATATATAGTAAATTGTTTAAAATGTTATTTTAAAAATATTTCATTAAGGGGTTTAAAATTAAAATATGTTAGTCTTTTAAAAATTATTATAGAGAAGGGTTTCTCAAGGTTGAATCGCAGAACTCTCTAAAATACGTTGCAAATTTTGTAACACTGAATTAAATTTGTATTTGTAATTGATCTTAAATGTAACATTTATTTTATATAATTATATAGCATTTATTTTATTATATAATATTTCTTTTTATATAGTTAAAAAGGATTATACTTTGTTTTAAACATACTTATAAAAATATTGATGTTATGCCAGAAATTAGTTTTCCGTGATCTCTTACGTATCTGTATTTGGTTTGTTTTCTATTTTCGGAGAGAGAAATTCCGTTCGCTTTTAAAGTTTTTCTTTAAGTATTTTACTATTTATTTAACGAAATAATGTAAAATATTATATAATATAATGTCTTGTAGCATGTTGCAAGATATTAACTATTAATAATAGTTTTTTTTTTGTTGACAAAATTTGTAATCTGCGAACAGAAAATTGGTTTTGGCAGAAATTGCATGTATACAGGAGGTTAAAAAGAAAGTTTAAAAAAAAACGTTATTAAATTTCCAGCGTTAGGTTGGCCGAAGTTGTTAAATATAGTTGAAAGTGTTTTTCAATAAAATATTCTATAATTCTTCATATTTCAATACAATATATATATATATATATATATATATATATATATATATATAAAATATATATATATTAAAATAATATATATAATATTAATATATATAATATATATATATATATATATATATATATATATATATATATATATATATATAT
>JABUQX010134997.1:2500-24345 GCA_015478945.1 Trachelipus rathkii | reverse complement strand
TGACATAACAGAGAACAGTACCGAAAACTTTGTTAAACAAATAATTAAGGTATTAGATACAAAAAATTCTGTTGTGATACTCTATACAGTATCGATAAAAGCTGGTACAATGCGCTTCTATGAATATATATAATATATATACTAATATATATATATATATATTACATATATATACTTAATATATATCTATATATATATATATATATATAATCAAGATATTATATATATACTACTATTACTATCAGATAATATATATATATAATATATATACATATTACATCTATATATATAAGGGAGTGCCGAATAGTGAAAAAGCCAATACCGAATAATACTCTGGCTAAACAGTATTGGTCCGAATATCACTTCTGCCTTCCGCCGAAGTTATTCACAAGTTCGGTTCATCATTTAGGGAAAATAAAGAAAACTTGACACCTGTTAATTAGAAAAAATGGTGAAACTTTTTTCATTGGATAGATTTGTAGATACTATAAGCTAATTTCGGACGGTGCGATCAATTCCTCCTATATATATTATTCTCGGGATTGCGCTTCACATTTCCCATTTTCCGCTGCAATCATGCATTCCCTATTTTTGCAATATCCCTAGAATGAGCAAAATTTCATATGCGCAACTAACCAGTCAGGCATGTATAGACGTTTACCTTATGCATAATCTACAATAGCAGCAAGTTTACTGCGGTCGATATTCGGAAAGCATGTTGGTAACTTTATACGTCTACATGTATGGATCCCAGATGCACCTGGAGATGAAGTACTTATCACTTCCATCCTAAAGTCAGTCGGGAGGTTCCTCTTGTCACCAGCCTGTGAACTGAACGATCTTGTATGAGAGATTGTATTATTGCGAAGTTGTTCTGAGCTGTTGGCTTCGAAGTTGCATGAAAAATGATTACGGGACCATGCAACAAGTCGCAGAACATTTCATCGTCAACAGAAAGCAAGCTGCGGGCTCTTCCAGTCAGCATGGTTAACCTCGGTATTGGCCAGTGAAGTTGCAGGAACCTACCTGCTCAGCTATGGGCGACCTCTCCACATACGATGCAGCTGTGTGAGTGGAGCACACATGTTATTGAACTTCAAGAGCGAGTTAAAGTGTGGTGTTGTTACCACAAACCGGCAACAGTATGGCTCTCGTTCCGTAGTGGTACTCTGTCAGATGAGAGAGGTAGGATATGCAAAAAATCAAGAACAGTTTGGAGCAGCTACAATAACTAAGGTACCAATGGATGTAAATATGCTCGCACCTCACACAATGGTACTAGACATTTTTGCTTCGCGGCAGGCAAGACAGAGTTTTCACAAAAACTATCCCTGCTCCTGTTGCTATTGGAACAACTCCCGGGAGCAAAGGTCACTGGACCAAAACGGAGAAATGCGGCACCACCGATTTACCTGGAAACCTGGATAAAAAGCCATTACGGTGACCAGGAACATCGTACCCCCTGTGACCACTTGTACAGAGAAACACATCATCTTCACCTCCAGTACACATTAAACAACTTGGTTTGATGAACAACAATTCTGTAGAAGGCCCTGGCCATGGAGGGCGACATGCTTGCGCTACTATATGCTCAACGTTTCCTGCTCTGAGTGACGAGAAGAAAAAAGCGCCCCTGGAATGATGTTGATTCCTCACATACATAACGGAGACACTCCCTCTCGTAATTCTGACCTTTGTCTACACTCACAATGACTGGTTTAGAGGCGAAGTCGCGTGGAATTTGCTTTTTCATCTGTAGCAACAGAATTTTCGCGGGAACAGTCAAAAGCCGAGAACCACTAACATTGACAGGATACGTGACTAGACAGTTTTCTATTTCTCCATGGATTCGCAGACATGAGTCTTAAAGTCTTCACCCTACCTCCTACATATTCTCACCTAAAATAAACTTTCCGCGATAACCTATGGCCAGATGTAGTGATATGAGCAGCCTGAACGCTTCCATCAAGATCTAAATTCATGGAAGGACGTTACCAGGGGCAAGTGGCGATATCAATATGATGGCCCACTATTTATTGTTGGAGCTTGATGAGGATATTCTAGACGCCATGCACAGTAGATCGTCTACGAAGAGAAATTTACTACCATCGTGGTATGTTAACATTAACGAAACCCATTCCTTCTATTACAATCATTGTTGTCCAATATAGTCATTTAAAGAAAAAGATGTTATTATATGTTTAAATATATCTATCAAAGACACGGATCATTAATTCATTGCAATTTGTTTTCTCTCCCGTCATATACTTCTAACCTATATAATATATTATAATTATAACATATCATATAATAATACAATGAACACCTATACATATAGATATATACATACTATCCTATATATACTATACGTATACATTACCTATTACTAAGTATTATATATATATACTATATAATATAATATACTATAATATAATCATATATATACAACTAATCAATCTTCAGTACTATATATCAGTTATATATATATATATATTATATATATATATATAGTATATACCTATAATATATATATATATAAACATATAGTAGATATATATATATATATACTATATATATACATATTACTATATATTATATATTATATATCCCAATAATTGTGATAGACACTCTTGAAAAAAGTTCTCATTAAAAATCATAAAAATTTTCAAATCTGTGTGTTCACACAAATCTCACGCAATGCAGTATATGCCACAAACAACACCCGGTATTACATTTTTGAATCAGCACATCAATAATCAATTGCGCAACCCCGTCCAAAGAATTTCATGTTTACCAGTGTACTATACAAAAGTAATAAACACAAAACTAAATAACTATATGCCTTACCCTATATGCAAACCATGCGCATATTTTAAAATAATTATGAAATGAAAACATTGAAAGTTTCCTACAGTAAAGATATAATACACTATACACTTCATATTTGCTAATAAGCTCTAAGTTTTTGAAAATGACAACATTAAGCAGTTCTCCATTTTCAGCGGATAACCATTTCTTGTACGGCTTCATAAATATGTTCCTCCTACGTTTCTCAAATATGTCTTTTCCTTCTTAAATCCGCTTAATTCCTTGATGACATGGAGCTGAAAGGTATTATATTGCTAATTCATTTTTTCAAATTCATTTAAACTACTTTCCAGGTGGTTTCCTTCCACCAAATTGAAGGGTTTACATATCATTGTGCTCTCCACTTGGTCAAAGTACGGCAAACCTTATATCATTTGCTTATTTCTTGATGTAATTCCGTATGTAGCCTGTTACTTATTTATGTACACTATATCACCATCGTCAGAAGAATCATGACTTTCTTTATTCACTCTCACTTTCTTTTCTGGATGACGATTTTGATGCCACAATTTCATTAAAACAATCCATTAAAGAAGTGAAAATGGAAACCTTCAGCTTCACTTTCCCACTACAGTGAATCATCCGCTTTCAGCAAGAAGACGCAGCCGGAGCTAAATTTTTCCTCACTGCATGTCTGTTCCAGCCACTATGCACAAGACGGCAACCAGTATTTTTATATGATCATTCCTGACACTTCAATGGCCATTGCAAAGTTAGCTGAAATGCAGATCTAAGAAAGTAGCACCCACAAGATTTATCACCACTATAGACAACCACGACCACGCATGCATGCGTTATTATCTAGTCCTTTTATCTCACTTGATCTTCGCCTCTAAAGCTCTATCAACGAGCTATGTAATATTCCACTGGAAGTTATTGGCTTTTAATTGCCTTATTTAAACAATAGATTTATTGCTAAAATGGAAGGATCACTTGGGCGACTGACTGTTACTTCATGTTTAATGCTTGTTGTAGTGATCGTTGTCAAATGGATAAGTAGGTCTAAATGGAAATAGATTTTGCCACCTAAAACAGTCAACATTTACCCCCATATGATTCACAGCAGCTTATATACACCGCTATAGGATAAGGGGCGATACTTATGGTTCAACAATCTATAGCGCACTATCATAAGTTCTGGTTCCAGCGTTGGTCAGAAACGTCTTGAATTATTTATGCAGTGTTTGACCATAGCTGCATCTGTAAAGTTTTAAGCATTGCAGCTGCCTTTGCTGAATGGTGAAAGCTGTCATATGCTTGCTGCAAGTAAATCAAAACTAGTCGGTTTAACTGACTTTTGACAATATATGAATCGTTGAATGGCATACGTTGCAGACATGTGATTAAAAACATTGAAATTGATGAGAAGCCACTCCCCTTATACCAGCAACCATGTTTAGGTCCATTAAGCCCAGTCATCACTAAATGTACAATTCTATTTTTATCAGCAGGCAATAATTGAACAAAAATGTCAAAGGAACAATTAGGATCTGACAAATTGACCAAAGACTTTTCACGCCATATTGGCTTCAAAACTTGGCTCTATAAATTATTTATTTTTTTGGAAAAATAAGTTTCTAAACAATTCAATTTTTAAATTGAATATAACGTTCCCTTATGTTACGATCCAATTTATTGTTTCATAAGCTCAATATCTCGGCTACCGAATAGTTCCAGGCAAAAGCTGAATACCAAACTCATTCGAGTATTTCCTGCGAATAGCTTGGCCAACCTATAACCGAATAAACTTCTCCATATATTTGGCAACATCCCTAACTTATATCTATAGTATATACTTATATATATACGATAATCTATATATACGTTACGAACTATTATACTACTACTATTTCTAATAGTATATATAGTAATAATACCTATAGTCTTAAGTATTATTAGTATATATACTGTATATATACTATACGTATAGTATTATATATATTACTCATGACCCTATATATAACTACTATATATATACCATATATATATACTAATACCTATATATATATATATTATATACGGTCCAAGGGGGCCCCATTTCTACTATATAACTAAACTCTAACCTATATGATAATATATAATATATATACTATATATATATATCTAGGAGGTGTAACGGAAATTCCGGTTACGGCCGGAATTCCGGCCGGAAGTTTGACATTTTATTCCTAGGTTCAGGCTTCCGGCCGAGAATTTTGATAAAATTTCCTAGGCCGGGAAAACCGCGAGATTACTATCCTTAACCCTCTGAGAAAAAATATGCTGGAAGACGATCTTATTTTATAACCCATCTTAGCTCATCTTTTAACACAAACTAGTTACCGATTATAGCCTGTTGTGTAGTGATTATGCCCAGGTGTATCACAACCATACAGTAGTATTTAATAAGTGTACTCAAATACCCTTCAAAATATAGGCATGTAATAACGATATTTACATTTAAATCAATATTAATTTTTAAAATATTACTTATTATATATATATTATAGTATATATTATATATCATAATATATATAGTATAATATAATACGTAATAAATACTTAACGAAATCATATAAATACTAACATACTATATATATATATAATATATACATACTTATATAATATATAACAAAATTTCTCTAAACTCGCCCTGAAACTGTAAAATACAAAAACTAAACATAAATTCCCATAATATTTCGTTATATTATACGATATACATAATACCTTCCCTACCTCCACATTACTTACTAATACCTCGTATTACTCATATCTATATATATATATAAGTATAATATAATTATATATATATATATATATATACTATAATATTTATTATATATAGTATATATATATACTATATATATAAGTTAACTTTCTGTTTAAAACACTTTGAAAAGTTATTGCTAAATTTGGGATGTGAAGTAAAACGAAAAGCTGCTCACCAGTAATTGGGCGATATTTTTAACGTTTTTCCTTCAAGATCCTGTTTCATAAATATTAAGATCAAATTTCGCTGTATATTGGGGGGAGAGACACTGGAAAGGAGAGTAATTTTTTGGCTAATACTGTTATGTTTGTGGAATTTAGCTTTGGTCACTTCCACCAATATAAGTAAATTTTTTCCTTATCTTTCGCGCTAGCAATTAGAAATTATGTCTGTTGGTACGAACAAATGGTCAATTCTTAAGAATTCCACCGTTTTGTAATACGCCCAACGTTAGATTTTTTTTTTCCTTTTCTACACCTAACTGATCTCTCTGTAAACCTTTCCCCTTTCTTTGAAACTTAGAAAGACAAGTAAGCTAACTTTGCCAGTAATTCTTTCTTAATGGCTCCTGATGATTTTGACGGTACTTTGGCAAATCTAAGTTTATTGTGGATAATGCCTGTTTCTGAAAATGGATGGATGACGCATCGCCTGAACTTTCTTCTGTACTGCTACTACTATTATCACTTCCTCTCCCTTCAATTATTTGCATATTTCTTCAAGCACCCATTTTGAAAATAGATTTTTATTTGTCATTAGAAAATATTAAACTATGTGAAAATTAAATTCTTAGTCTAATGCAATATTTAAAACAATTCTATCTGGTTTGATATAGTTATTGATCTTTTTACTTTCCTTTTTATTCCAAAATCTAAACTCTTAATGCCTTCTTTAGCTCTTCTTCTTTTAAAGTCTGAAATCTGCTGTCATCCTCAGAGTATGAGAGATATGCTGGAGAGGTCAAAAATAATTATGATATAATTGATTTTGCCTTATAGTTTTCCGTAACCATTGAGAGATGGTTGCAAAACTCTTAGAATTTTTCAAGTATTGTGCATTTATTAGTAGGAGATTTCTCATCGATGTTGATTGTTCATATATATAAACATTGGAGGTCTCTTTCAAAACATCAATTCTTCCCTGAATCAAATATGGTGCTTATGTCCACCATGTTATGTAAACATTGAGAGGAGTGGCCATAAGTGGGTGTGCAAGATGTGCGGTTTCAAGTCTCTTTTGTAAATTCTTTAAGTTTTCAGTTACATCTTAATGATGAAATGTGTACAAATATCTTACATTCTGCTTTATTAAATCACACTGTTCTTGAGAAATAAGGCATCTTTAATAAATTGAAGTTTATGAATAAAACAGAAAAACTTGTGTATCCTAAATCAGTCCCAAGTTTCATGTTATATGCTCCATCTGGAAGAATCGAATGAATTTTGTTAGGGAGGAATTTCCCAATAATTCATCATAATTTCAAAACTCATAGTGATTCTAATTCCAGAATGAGAACCTGGGAAATACTTGCAATGGAGCACACAGTCCATTTTTTATAAGACTCGCTTGTAAGCAGAGTGCAGTTAAAAGAAATAAATGACTCGTGTGAAATTATAGCTCTTCCTATATTCTGTAGTAAATGAATCTGGATCCAGCCTTAAGCATAACCATTCGTCGAAACTGCTGATCATAATTCCTGTATGAAGTTGGGTAACATCACTACAAAATATTTTCTACTAGGAATAAAGATAATTCTGGTTGAAGATGGGCAATATGGTCTACTTAATCCCCTTCCTTCTGCTCTTCAGTGACTGTGAATGACTGGGTACTCATTGCGATAAATCATTATTTTCTGTGATTTGGGGTCAGTGATATGCCAAAATCTTTTTTTGGAGAAACTCTCCTCAAAACTCAACTTATCTCACGGCCTTGAATCTACATGCTCTTTTTGGGTTTCCGCCCTGTTCTTCAAATACTGACTCCTCACTACTAGTACTCGTTCCCACAGATATTCCTCTTCCCATTCCCATCCATGCTTCTGTGAAGTTGGTTGTACTAAACCATCCAATGATTTATGTTGAAAGTTATATAAAATATTATTTTTTTCAAAGATTATCTTTATAGTTAAACGAACACTCATAATTATTTCGGTCACGGCCGGCAATTGCCGGCCGGAACTTTATTTATTGTGATTTCGGCTATTCCGTTCCGTCCGGAAACTGAAAATTTCAGTTACAGTACACCCCTACAATATACCTGAGATATACCAATACCTACTATCATATAGATTTATTATACTTATTATTATATATATTACTTATATATATATATATAATATATACTATAATTTTTACTACTATTATTATCTCACCTGAGAACCTTGCTGATAAGAGTCATATTCCAAGTCTAATTTTTTTTTCTTTTTTTTTTTTTCCCCCACTTTTATTTCATTTTCATTTGATATTCATTTAATAATTTATTGATTTTAATGGAAATAATTTTAAACAAATTAAGAATGAATATTAAAGAATTAGAATACAATTGTAATTACAATAGTGTACTACACAATAAAAATAATGTCTTGATCCCTAAATTACTGTATGAATAATATACTTATTTATGCAAATTTGAATTATACAAGAGCTATTCCATTAATACACTCGAAAAACATCATTGCAAAGTGAGAATATGAGACTCATCTCAAGTAATTCATCTGTAAACTAAAGTTCTACAGATATCTGACATTTTTATAAAAACTGTTTACCTTATTTTTTTTTTTTTTGCTACATACCTGTTATGAAATGATCTTGATAAGCATGAAACCATAAAAGAAAGTTCGGACTAATATTTCTGAATTGATTATAATAGTAATTGTAGCTAATACCTTTAAAAGTAATATGTACTCTTTAAAAAGTACTAAGTAGCATTGCCTTTTTATTTTTCCTTAGATGATGACCTCTTCGTAATAAAGACTAAATCAAAAAAAGATAAAACCCACTTCGTTATATTATAGTAATATTGAATTTTGAGAAAATCAGCATCAATAAAAAACTTTCAATAATATACATTTTTTTATATAGTACACCAAAATAGAAGCTGACACCAAGATTTTTATTTGTAGTTGTCCGAGAAATAAAAGTTTTCTTGAACATACTAGAAATTATTTAACAAATGAAACGAAAGTTAACAAGCACTTCTGAAGAATATAAACAATGCAAACTCTATCTCTTACCTAAACTAGGTTACATAAAATTACGTTGAAATTTATAAATTATAATCACTTATAATAAGAAGCAAATTAAATTCTCATCATCAGTTAATTTTCCTTCTCTCACTTTGATGAGTACCTGGTCTCTTGTTAGGGACCCTCCATTAGCCCAATAATTATGTAATGATTAAAGACTAAATACTAGCTCCAGTTGAACTTTGTACATTAATCATGTTTTGTTACCTCGAGTACCCCTGATGTAATTAATTGCAAGGATGAAGTTGACAGAGTCAAGAAAGTCGTCTCAATTCAACATCTCTTTAAAGAGAGCTTGTAAATAACCAACATTTGATAAAAAAATGACTTAATAATTGATATACCTATCAAAACATCAGACAAGATGACCATTGGGAAAAAACTGATGCCCTGTAATAACAAATATTCATTATTACACACTTTTAAAAGCTTGGCAGCACCTTCTTCAATTAATTCCAAATTCTAAACCTGGGGAGCTTCTTGTACGCTCAACTTAAAGCTTCGATAGAGTCAGGAGGAGCTACTTCCTTACCATTGCCATTCTATGGCCCCTGCGAGGCTGTTGTTTGTCGAAAAGAAACAAGACAGATTATCACGTCATAAAACCAATAACAGACCTCCCTAAACTAAATCAACAGAGCTTTATCTTCTTCGATCAGCCCCTCCGGAAAATTCCCCTCAAGCAAAACATTATGTAAACATCATTAATTTTGAGGGTTTGAACTACTACTGACATACCTCGTCAGCATCCAACACAGTAAAACTGGAATTCTCTTAGTTAGATTGTCCTGTCTCTTCAAGTATTACTGATTTCATTTTTCTATAGCCAGATTACATTTTTCTGGTTCCTCTCATAAGTAACCATAGCCTTGTCAAAATCAGGCTTGTATATTATTTTAACAATACAACGATAAAGGGATTTTTAAGGTTTTATTTTAAGCATTCCTTTGGAACTTTAACCAACTTTTGTTGTTCATATTGCTCTGTTTCTTTTCACAGACGGTGGTGAAATATTGCTTGGACTGAAACTAATATGGTTACTTCAGTCCCAAAATCTAACGAATCTCCCGCTACGCAAAAGCCTTAAGCTTGGATTGAACTACATAGGTAAATAAAAGTTACATATAGCTATATATTAGTTAGAATTTTAGACTACTTAGTAATCTCATAATTTTAGGGCATTGTACGTGTTTCAAAGGAGTCTCAGTTAATTTATTGGGTTTGCCAAAGATAAAGTAAAATCCATTGGGAAACATACTGTGTCTTACTTGATTCATACACACACACTCTCCCCTACAATGGTGGAGTAAAAAAAAAATAAAAAACAGGGGGTTTAAAAGTTGCGTAAAAATAAAAAACTATATAATTACATAATGATATGATTTGATAATTAAAATACAAAAATGGAATAGTCTATAGCAAAACAATTCATTATTATTATCTAAATAATTATTATATCCCATATTTACCATATTTATAAATTAGGTAGTAATTATTATGGGGTTAGTTAATTATTTCATGTTTAAATACCTTAACAATCTCGTGTTCATCAGATTAAGTACAGTTACAAATTTTCAAGGTTTTCAGGTCTTTTCATTGTAAAATACTTTGATAAACGTTTTCATTTACTTTAACTAACAATTGATGTAAAAGTCAATCAAGTATGTGAGAATAATTCACTCTTCACATTAATGTTGTCTTGTTATCCACCAAAGCCTTTCTAGATTTTACACTGTTCTGGTCTTATAAACCCATCATCATCCCGATTGAAATCCACAAAACCAAGCTGCTGCTGCTTCACTGTAACAAACTTTCTATATGACCTCTCAGACATTTTGGTGTATGCATGATTTGATATGCTACAAAGGTATTGAGTCTTCTTAATCTCTAGATTTTCCTAAGTTCTTAAATAGATATTAGAGGCGGCTCCTTTATTTTCATGAAGAAAAAATAAATTAATCAGATATAATAATAGGGTTATGCCATTGATTTATATTCGAAAACAGATAATTTTCTGATTCATTTATGAATGAAACATTTTCACCAGCATCTATATTAGGTTTGACTTGATAATTGGATCTAAATCTGTTCATTCATATCCCTACAGTTTCACTGCCTGAAAATATTACTTATTACACAGGATTTCACTAAATGGATATTGACTACCGAGCATTGGTTTTAAAAAGGGTTACGATCATGGTCCATACAAAACTTGTTAGAGAAGAATGCCAATTGTATTCATATATCTCTAGGACAAATCAGCAAAGTCCATTGATTAAAGGTAACCACAGCATTACAGGCTCGATGCAAAGTTATCGCAATGGGTTACTAGGTGGTAAGCAGAGTATAGCGTTGACATTAAAGTGCGTTGGGGAATGAGAAACTTATGTGTCACTGCTAAATGGTTGTAGAAGTTCCATCATGGAGGGAAGCAACCAATAGATATGATCAAGCAGAATGGGTGTTCCCAACGCCCAAGGTTCCAGCTGCTGGCCATATTGTCCGCTCCATACTTTAAAGTTAACATGATTAGGCCAGGACTTAGAATGTAATAATTCCCAAACTAATGGTCACTAGGATGGTATACCACACAGCTAATGCATTATATATGATGTATATATAACTATATATATCTATATATTAGTGAATGTTGCATAATATCAAACCGACCCTCTAGTATAATATACGTATAATACCTACTACGTATATATATAATAGTTATACTATATATATGACTATATATACCATGTTATCATATATATCATACGCAGATCAGTACTATAGTATTAGTATATATATATATATATATATATATATATATATATATATAATACTAACTATATATATATAAATATAGTATATAGGTAATTTATATATATATATATATTATATAAATATATACTATATATAGTATATATATATATATTATATATATAATATGCTCCTTTGAAGTATAATATATAATGTCCTATACTCTTCTCCTTTCTTTTTTACGAGTTCATCAGCACTAGATGCTCAAAAACTAAATAGTTACAGGGAAAAGGAATACTGGAATCAGAGACTTTTTGGATTCAATTTTAATAATAAATTTGTAAATTTTCTTTAAGCACCGGCATGAAATCTCTTTTTCCGACTAGCCAATAGATATAAGAAGCTAATAATGGATACGCTAACATGTGATTAATAATTTGTTGTCGTATTTTGTATAGATTCCATTACCAAATAGAAGAAGGTCATATTCTACTTCCTGGGACTTTCCCATTCTTTCACCCATTGTTCTTTGGATCTGTTTTGGATTCCTGTCACCAAGAACAAGGCGAATCTGTATTCAAATACATAAAATTTGAAGCTAGTCCTCCATTTACAATTAACCCAGATACAACCTCTGGCTTTTACACGTAAAATACCTAATACAAATTTCTTTTGAAGTTAGAAAATGATCTCTATTAGCTGAAATCAGTTTAGGCTCTTGCTGTCTTAGTAAGTACTGAGTAGTTCGGTAAGTAAATAGTTTATTTATATCCATCATCTCCAGCTTTCAGGAAGTCGAAGGTTAGACACTTCCGAAATAAAAACCGAGGAACCGTGTATGGAAGATTCTTATATAGGCATTTTGGATCTGATTCCCTCCCCCAACTACCATAATGGATATGACGAAAATCTTCAAGACAACTAATTTGTTGACATTTTGTGGAAATCAAAATTAGGACTTCAAGTACTCTGTCATGCAATTAAATTTATAATATCTAAAATTTGTCCATAATTTAAAGAAAAATCTAAATCTTTCTTACTTAGATTATCGTTATGAAATCATTTGAACTCTTCACCAGATAAACGCTATACATGTTTCCTGCAAATTAAACCCATCACTTTCTTATTAAATAACATTGGGTAGGGCTGCCTTGAAAAGGTAATATTTGTATATGTATTTTTGTAATATTAATTAGTATTAATTAAATGATAATCCTAAGGATTATTAATTGCAACATTCATTGATTTGATTTCACGTTAATATAACCTCTTTAAATTTAGTTTTGTCCCTCTTGCTCATTGTATTACCCTAATTTTGTTTTCATTTAATCTCTTAAATTAATATTTGTTAATATACATTTATAGAAAAACATCTATATTGGTCCCCTTTCTTTACTTTAAATAAAAATTTAATACTTATGTGAATTCTTGTTGTTATAAGAAAAAATAAAAAGAACAATAGGAATTATTTTTGAATTGGTGGTATCTGCCTGGAGTCAGAATTGGATACTACTTGAGAATCAGAAAACAATAATCAGAGTCGTTTGGATGCAAAAGCGGATGTAAGTTTGGATGCAAAAGCGGATGCAACTTGGATGCAAAAGCAGATGCAAAAGTGGATGCAACTTGGATGCAAAAGCGGATGTAAACTTGAATGCAAAAGCAGATGCAAAATTGGATGCAAAAGTGGATGCGGATCGGATGCAAGGTGGAGTCGATAAAAGTCGGAGTCATAATATACTACTAAATAAATAAAAAAAATAACATAAAACAATTAATGATTTAAAGAATTTTACTCATTTAATATATTTTTGTAACCTTGAGAATTCTTCCCCCTTTCTTTGTATTTATACGCCCCCTTGTTTCTTTTACATTATAGCTATACATATATTCATATATTAAAAGAATATGTTCACCAAGTAGTTTGTCTCTCCCCATTAATGCTAATGAGGTAAAATAATTGTGCCTAAATCAATCAAAGTTTAAAGTACTACGAATATTTATGAGGTAATCTATTGTTCCTATTCTTTCAAATTTTTTTTGCTTAATTATTTTCTTGTTTGATTTTTCTTCATTGCTATAATTTTTTTCATGTAATCACATTACTCCGAGATTCTGGATGATGATAACAGAGGAATAAAATTTTGTAAGTTGGCAACGTTTATTGGGAAGGCAGTGGCGAATTTTGACAGCTCTCTCGAAGGAGTGTTATAAGAAACCTCCGCGGCCCACCTGGTGTGGGCATTTTCGGTACTCCACTCTTTATTCCTCGGATCTTCTAGAAGAGAAGGTTCCAATTCTTTTACTAATCGATTCATCGTGAGTTTTATTTTCACTATTTTATTTTATTATTTTTATTATTAATTTGTTACCTTTCATTCTCTATTATCTTTATTATTTAATCCTTTAATCCTTTGATCATCAATCTACTACTCATATCCATCACGTTTATTCCATTACAAAATATATATATATATATATATATATATATATATATATATATATATATATATATATATATATATATATATATATATATATATATATATAGAAATAGTATTTTTTGGTAAAAATATATATTAGCAGCATATATATATATATATATATACATGTTGTTAAAGGAGTTATATATATATATATATATATATATATATATATATATATATATATATATATATATATATATATATATGTTATATATATATATATATATATATATATATATATATATATATTTTATTTATTTTATAAATATATATATATATATATATATATATATATATATATATATATATATATATATATATATATATATATATATATATATATTATATATATATATATATATATATATATATATTGTGGGGCCTGGTGCAGGAGGCTGCTAGCACCACTGACGAATCCTAAGCAGCTTCCGGGAAGAAACTCCACTTTATCGTGACAATGCTCCCTCTCTTCAACATCTAATATCCCTCTATTAAAGGTGTTTATTCCTAAGACCGAATTTAACCCCTCTTCAAATTGGTGACCACCTGAAGTGACCATGAACACCCATCAAATGTGATTCTTAACACTATCAAATCAATGTAACAACCATCAAACGTGCTCTTCATTGGGGGCTATTCGTTTGGTCATCCTTGTGCTGCCTGTACTGTACTTCCCAAGCTTCTGCAGGTGTGGACCAACTGCACATAAATAAGAGTACAGACTACAGAGTGGTCGAAGCCTTCTTGTGAAACCTTAATGTGTGCACACCTAGCTCTCACCTGACAGCTACATGCTACTAGTACTACCCGATGTCTTTCCAAGTCCGGAGAGCGGAGTGTGCTCACGGCATTGTCACTGGGGGGAGTTCTGTGGCGTCTGGTGCAGGAGGCTGATATCATCACTGACAAATCCTAAGCAGCTTCCGGGAAGAAACGACACTTTATCGTGACAATACTCACTCTTCAATGTCTAATATCCCACTATTGAAGATGGTTACTCAAGACCAGAATTTAACCCCTTTAATATATATATATATATATATATATATGTATATATATAGTTAAGTTATATATAAGTATATATCCTACACAGTATATATATGCAGTTTGTGAACAAAAAGTTACATGTATAGAGTATATAGAACTATATAAAAAATAAATATATATAGGGTTATAGTCTGGTGTAGATATTGGTGTTATTATATATATATATATATATATATATATATATATATATATATATATATATATATTATATATATATTATATGTATATATATATATTTTTTTTTTTATTTTTATATATATATATGTTATTATATATACATATTACTCATGAAATTTGTTGTAATGACATTACATATAAATATACAGAGTAGGGATGTACCGATAGTATCGGTATCGGTAGTATCGGCCATTTTTGATGGTATCGGTATCGGTTAAAATGGCCGATACTTAGCCGATACTTCTTACTTTTTGGGTGAAAAATTATGAGAAACTTTTAGATTCAATAATAAATCTAGTTCGATTTCCTTTTTAACTTAGATTTTTAGCGTTTCTCCAACTTGGTCTTTAGAGTAAAATTTACCTATTTGGACAGCCATTATTATAATTTATACAGATTTATCTACTTTTTGCTGATCATAGGCTTTTTTGCAATGCACTTCGTAAGAGCGGTGAGTGTGTGAGTGTTTTTAAACTTTCTGGATTATTCATATTTTAGATATTTGCTGTAAATAGGGTTTTATCGTTTTAAAATTTAGGTTTTAGCGTACAAATAAATTTTCCTCATTTCTCCTTTGGTTTTTGTCTATTTGTTTCTGTCTGTTTTTTTTTTTTTTTTTTTTTTTTTTTTTTTTTTTTTTTTTTTTTTTTTGTGATTGCGTGTGCGTGTGCGTGTATGATAACAGATTTGCACAGGCGTGGCTTTCTTTTGACTTTACCAACCTCAATGGCCTGCACTCTAACTCTGCATCTCTAACTCTAAACCTAATTTTATGCTCTTGTCTGAGACCCAGATGGCTAAGAATTCATCCTTCAACTCGTTTAATATATCCAACTATAACTTATTTTATAATTTCCGTTAGAAGGGTGGAGTATGTGCCTTTGTAAATATAAACATTCCTATAACACGTCTCGAGAATCTCGAATCTCCTAACTTCGATGTTCTGTGGCTTAAAATCTTTCTTCCTTCTACTACAATATTCTTATGCTTCTGCTACTGTTCTCCTAACAGAACAGATTTTCATGCCTTTTTTGATTACCTTACTACTTCTCACGAGACTGTTATATCTTCTCATCCAAATACTGAGGTCCTCTATTTAGGGGATTTCAATGTACACAAAACTGAATTGTTGGGTTCCTTTCGTACTGATTTAGTTGGGGAGGAAGCCGAATCATTCAGTATTCTCAACGATCTGGAGCAACTGATTAAATAACCTACACACACATTCCGGATCGTCCCAACCGATTCTTGAACACACTTGACCCCATTTGTTTCACCACTAGTCCTTCAGTTTATAATTAAATCACCTTCTTTGTTTTTATTGGTAAATCTGACCACAACCTTATATCATTTAATTTTAATACTTTCTCAAACATCTCCATCCTGCCCTATGCGGTTTTCCTGGCACTTTGATCGGGCCGATTGGGGGCATTGCTGCTTCCACGCTAACTATAATTGAAGTGACTGCTTGACTCATAAGACGCCTATTCTGCCGAAAAAGTGGGAACTGTAATTGTTAATGAGAGCAAGTTCATTCCTTCTTGAACTAAATCTTTTTCTCTCCTCAATTTCTCTGGTTTGATGGTTTTTGATACCAAGACTGTTCAGGCTGTAGACAATGCTCTTTGGGTGGGAACTCTTTTTCCCCTCAGTCTGATAATTCCTTCATTCAGCTAGAAATCGTTGCAGGGATACCCTTCGACGAGCAAAGCGGACTTTCATTAAACGAAAATGCGCCGACCTCCTGGCTCTCCTACTGACAAATCTCTGGCCTCTTGCAAAAACAACTCTAACAACTTCTGTAAATCACCCCTCTCTCTCTTTCTTTTTCCTCCTCTTTATTCGCTCTGATGATTCTGTTGTTAATACTCCAACTGAAAAGGCCAATCATCTCTTTGGCTTCCTATTTTCCTCTAATTCAACCCTGGACGATTCTTGTATTCCTCTTCCTCCTATTTCTCCTCTCAGGTGTCCTATGCCTTTACCTGTCATTTTCATTTGATCGGGTGCATGAGCTCCTGAAATCTTTGAACGTTAGGAAGGTGGGTGGCCCGAATGGCATTCCTCTCCGAGTTTTGAGGAAGTGTGCTTCCGTGCTGCCTCCTCTCGCTCAACTATATTCTCTTATGCCTCAATACTAGCACTTTCCTCAGTGTTGAAGTGCGCATATGTCCAACCTATTCCGAAAAAAAATGATGCTGCTCTGATCCTTCTAACTATCGCCCTATAGCTCTCACTTGTATTCTTTCTAAGATCTTTGAAACCCTTCTCAACTCTCACTTCTTAGATCATCTGGAATCTCTTTCCCTTCTTTCTGATTACCAGTACGGCTTTCGGTGCTTGAGATGTACTGGCGATATACTTTCCTATTTAACAGATTTATGGTTTTCCGCCCTTAGGAACTACGGGAAGACTTGTGGTGGCGCTTGACATATCCAAAGCATTTGACCGGGTATGGCACGCGTCACTGCTCTCCAAGCTCCCCTCCTTTGGGTTTCCTTCTTCTCTTTGCTTACTTATGTCTAGCTTCTTCAAATCGCTCAATGTCGGCTGTTGTTGATGGGGGCGACGACTTTCTTTTTCTGTCAATAGTGGTGTTCCTCAGGGTTCTGTTCTTTATCTCCTACTTTTATTCCTGCTTTTCATCAATGATCTTCTCACCTGCACACATCTAACTCTATCCACCTATATATACTGATGACTTGACCCTTCATTCTTCAATTCATATCACCCTGCTTCCTCTTTACTTCTAGAATTGCCTCTCGTCTTAATCTTTCCGATTCTATTCTGGCTGATCTGGATAGAATTTCAGGGTTGGGTCGTCTCAAGCTTGTGAAATTTAATTCTTTAAAAACCCAACTTCTACAAATCTCTCTCTCTCTCTAAGACACTTAAATTTTCTATCTCTTTCGACGGTTCTCGTCTCTCCTGTTGACAATATAAACATCCTTGACCTTAACATAAACAAAAAAAATGTTTTGAAAACCTCAAATCACAGTGGTTGCTAGGGTGGGCCTCAAAGAAACTGGAGTTCTGTTTAGAGTGCGAAACTTTTTTTCCTCTTCTCAGTTAGCTCCACCTATACAAGGGTCTCATCCGCCCTTGTATAGAGTACTGCTGTCATATCTGTGGATGGCGGGGGCTCTGGTTTCATCCGGCTTTTGGATAGGGTCGAGTCAAAGGCCAAAAGACTTATAAACTGTCCTGTACTTTCTAGTCCACTTGACCCTTTATATATTTGCGGCGCCATGTTGGTGCTTTATCCCTTTTCTATAGGTACTGTAGAGGCAAGTGCTCGAGGGAATCCATTCACTCAAGGTATCAATTACCTTTACGGTCGCCCCGCAGTGCAATAAGGGGTGCTGTGTCTGCACATGAGTTTTGTGCTGATGTTAGTAACTCCAGACTGGTATGCTGGTGGTGCTTCTTCCTTCCTGCCACCCTCTGTTCTGGTAGGACTTTCTTCCATCATCTGTGTTTCCTACCAATTTAATTTCCTCACTTTAAAGCCTGCGCGCCTGTGCTCATCTGCGTATTTTGCGCTAGCGGATGAAATTTTGGCGTGCTCAACACCCACCCTTGAATAGGGGTTCTGCCGTGAGCGGCGGTGACAACTAAAAAAAAAAAAAAAAAAAAAGGGTTCTAATAAGGGAATTCTTTAAGCTTGCAGAAAACCCCACAAGAATGGCACCTCCGACTGTGAACCACTTCTAGAATGCATTAAAATAGCATAACTGAGAGCTTGCTCGCTTGACAAAAAAGAAAAAAGAGAGAGAGACAGAGAAGTGGAAGCCGTCTTGTCTGCAACCCCCTGGCAACAGCACTGGGATAGTGACGATGGTGGCTTTTCAGCAAACAAACCTACTGAAGATGAGAATTTGGGATATGTTAGACTTTGATAAGTTCATGGTCGAAATTGCATTGACATCTCATTCACCTTCCAAAGGAATCACACCAGGGAACCTCATCGTAAAAACTTCGAAGAGACAGTCATCAAGGAGCAAAGATAATTCAAATTTCCAGTCTATGAAAGAGGAGATGAGGCTCTACTTAAACATGAGATGCTGCCTACAGAAGAGAATCCTTTCCTGTGCGGTGGCATGAAAAATGGGCCAAGGTTTTCATTATTATCAGTGCTTGCAGGCAAATAATTATCAGCACCTCCTTCATCAGTCGAGAGAGAGCGTATTTATAGTGTAGGTTAGGTAGGAATGTAAACACCCTAAAAAGGAACAGTCTCTGCCAGATACTAGTAAAAGCTTAATGTTTTTGCATCACAATTTGTGAATTTTTGAATTTGAGTATTGAATGATATCTATCTTTAACATGAGTATTTTATTATGTCATGTTTGGTAATAGCGTTTTTTATTTTAACTTTCGGCTGATTAATTGAGGTCTCTTCTTTCATTATTTTTATTCTTTATATTGTAGCTAGTTAAAGAATCTTCTTGTAAATTGTAATCATGTTAAAACATAAAAGCTAGTAGCTAAACTTTGTTAATACTTACTTGAAAATGAAAATGGAATATTTTTTAAATAAACACAAACATAAAAAAGTTATTAATATTATATTTGCAATTATTATTCCTTAAAGGTACTATTTTAATTTATAAAATAAATATACTTGGGCACAACCAAATATGAAAAATAAATGACTAAGTATTGTTTGTACAAGGAATGCAATCTTGAGTTGCCTAGCAGTGCACAAATGTTCTATCTTATTACTGTGTATTTATTATATTAATTAAAGTATCGGTATCGGTATCGGTATCGGTATCGGCACCTAAAAAAATAGTATCGGTATCGGCCTCTTTTCTGGTATCGGTACATCCCTAATTCGGTATTCGGCCAAAATACCGAATATTCAGTATTCGGCTTTTTGCCGAACTATTTGGGCCGAATATTGAGCTTTATAAACCATAAATTACGTCAACATAAGGGAAAGTTATTTCAATTTAAAATTGAAATTTTAGAAACTTATTTTCCAGAAAAATAAAAATATAGCCAAATTTTATAGCCAAAATGGCGAAAATCTTTGTCATTTGTCAGATCCTATAAGGGCCTTTGACATTTTTCAATATTCTAAAAAATAGAATTCATTTAGTGATACGGGATAATGGACCAAACATGGTAGCTGGTATAAGGGAGAGTGGCTTGCTATCAATTTCATGTTTTATTCACATGTTGCAACTATGCATTCACGATTCAATATTATGTCAGAAGTCTGTTAAAAGATATTTTATTTACTTGCAGAAGCATATCTTCTCATTTTCACCGTTCAGCAACGGCAGCTGCAAAGCTAAAACTTTACAGATGCAGCTGAATGTCAAACAGCATAAATTACTCCAAGACGTTTCTACACGCTGGAACAGAACTTATGATATGCTTAAAAGATTGTTTGAACAAAAAGTTCTCCTATCCATATACGCTGCTGAATGCAATCAGAAAATGTTGACTGATTTTCAGTGGCAAAATTATTCCATTTACTTGAGCCATTTGACAACATCACTAAAACAAGTATTAAACGTGAAGTAACAGTCGCCCCAAGTGATCCCTTCCATTTTAGCAATAAATCTATTTTTTAAATAAGGCAATTAAAAGCAAAAAGCTTCAGTGGAATAATACACTCGTTGAAGAGCTTAAGGAATCAGTAGAAAAAGACTTTCTAAGTTTCTATGTGATAAATCTTCGTGTGTAGCTACTTGATCTGCGATTCAAGCTAATTTTCAACATGAATCAGATGAATCAGTAAAAATATGGTCGTTGAGGCATGGAAGAAAATGCATGAAAATTTAGCTCCTGACTCTTCTGCTGATGATGATTCACGTAGTGGGGAAAGTGAAGCTGAAGGTTCCATTTTCACTTCTTTAATGGATTGTTTTAAAAGAAATTGTGGCATCAAAATCGTCATACAGAAAAGAAAGTGAGAAGTGAAAAAAGAAAGTCCTATTCTTCTGACGATGTGATTATTGTACACAAAAGTAAAAGGCTACATATGGAATTACATCAAGAAATAAACAAATATAGAAGTTTGAGTTTGCTTACTTTGACCAGTGAAGACAATGATAATCCCTTTTCAATTGGTGGAAAACACTGGAAATAGTTTTAGGAATTGAAAAACTAGCAATAAAATACCTTTCAGCTCCACCATCATCAGTCGTAGTGAAAGAATATTTAGAACAGAAGGGAAATATTTATGAAGCCACAAGAAATAGGTTATCCCCGAAAATGGAGAAATGCTAATGTTCTGTCATTTTAACCTTAGAGATTATTCAAATGAAGTTTAGTTTAATATCTTTAACTACGAAACTTTTCAATTTTCATTTAATTATTTTTAATATGTGAATGGTTTACGTTATAGGTAAGAAATAGTTATTTACTTCTTTTTGTTTTATTACTTTGTATATAACACTGGTAAACATGAAGTTTCTTGACGGGTTTTCGCAATTGATTATTGATGTGCTGATTCAAAAGTGTAATCGTGTTTGCATATCACATCGCATTTGTGAGATATTGTGTGTAA